>JZLH01S0322720.1:3068-13882 GCA_001188425.1 Eucidaris tribuloides | reverse complement strand
AATTTTATTTATTCCAGCTGGCTTGGAATGTTAGAGGAATTCTTATCACCTTGGGATTATCTTCACGTTAAAACGCCACTATATTTAACATAAATCGTTCGACGGTGATCGCTCGATTAGGTCGATGAACCGGCGGCGAGCGCCCGGTACCCGCCCGGAACACCGAGCGTGTTTTGGGCGGCGAGTAAAATCGAGCACACACACACCTACACACACACACGCGCGCGCGCGCGGGCACACACACACACACACACACACACACACACACACACCCTACACACACATACACACACACACACACACACACACACACACACACACACACACACACACACACACACACACACACACACACACACACACACACACACACACACACACACACACACACACACACACACACACACACACACACACACACACACACACACACATTCATATTAAAATAAATACATGTAAGCAACCAAGTCCCCGCGTATATCTGGCTAGTTTAACTGTTTTTTGGGGGGGGAGGGGGTGGGGGAATATGATTCATGTTCCAATCAACGAATAATGTAAATGAGTATGCACCCCCTCCCACCATAACCCCCCTCCTCCTTAACTGAACTTGCAATTAAACAATATGTCTCCGTTTTAATAAAGTGCAATGTTATGCTTTGGAGAAAACGCTGATATTAACGGAAATTCTGCACCAGCAATTTTGATACATTGAACCTTTGTGGGTTCAAAATTGCACCTCTGCGGGTACGGTTTAATAGACGTGCACCCGAAGGGGTTTAAAATTGCACCCATAAGAGTTCTGTCATTGGGACAGTTTTATGTTCCCAATTTTTTTAGTGTGTACCCGCCAAAAGTGAAACATCTCTCTGAAGGCATTATTTTTTCAACTGGTCGGTTGCAACACAACCGCCATTTTTTTAAGAATTTTTAACTCTGTGCGTGGTGTTTGAGATCCAGAGGGCGACACATTATTTTCTTTTAAGAAGGCCTAATTTGTCTTCAATTCGCTCTATCTTTTAGTGCTGCATCATCATATTGAAGCATTTTGTAGTAAAGTTATAGTGCAATTCTTACACTCAAGGCTGCCACTTGAAGGGGAAAATTTCTACCGCAGGGAATTTTAGCCAACCGTAGGGAGTAGGGAATCCCTACGGGGAAAATCACCTTCTGCAGGGGAAAGTAAGGATTTTTGATGATTTCTAGGGAATTTTGACAATTTTCAAAAACTATTCTTAAATCTTCAAAGATTTTCTACGAACTCCCATAATTATATATTCGTCTGTAGACATTATTTGGGTAAATCCGTTGGTCAAGTTGGTAACCATATCGTATGATTTCGAAAACCGTAACGCGCGCATGCCGCAGCATCGAGGTGATTACAATGTCGACTTTCTCAATTAAAATAAATTTCTTGCATTTATGGTTATTTTGTAGGGGAAACGTACCTTCGTAGGGAAAAGTAGGCCCTAGATTTATGTAGGGGAAAACATAGCTCCATAGGGAAAAATTGGCCTATTGGGGCGTAGGGGAAAATTAAAATTTTGAGTGGCAGCCCTGCTTACACTTGACATTGGTGTTCAGTTCAGTTTGATTCATACAAAAAAAAGTCATGAGAATCGAACCCATGCAGTAAACAACACTTCTTTCTTCGAATGAATTTTCTACTTATTTTGATTTTCCCCACATGTTTTACTAGTAGTTGATAATAGGCCTACTTAAGTTGAGCAGGTGAAACAGTACCCAGGAAGAAAGCTGAAAGTATGGAGGACCCGAACTAACCAGGGCTGCCACTCAAAATGTTATTGTTCCCCTACGCCGCATGCGTATTTCCCCCTACGCCCCAATAGGTCAATTTTCCCCTACGGAACTATGTTTTCCCCTACAAAAATCCAATTTTCCACTGCGAAGGTACGTTTTCCTCTACAAAATAACCTTAGTAAATGCAAGAGATTTATTTTAATTGAGAAAGTTGACATTGTAATCACCTCGATACTGCAGCCTACACGCATTACAGTTTTCGTAATTATGCGATATGGTGACCCTGAACTTGGACAATGGATTTACCCAAATAATGTCTACAGACGAATGGAAATTCTTAGAAAATATTTGAGGATTTAAGAATATATTTTGAAAATTGTCAAAATTCTCTACAAATCATCAGAAATCCCTACTTTCCTCTGCGGAAGGTTATTTTCCCCGTAGGGATTCCCTACTCCCTACGGTTGGCTAAACTACGGTAGGGATTTCCCCCTACGAGTGGCAGCCTTGGAACTAACACAAAGCAATTGCTCTGCAAAGTTTGCAACTGAACTACGTGTTGTAGAACTGTGCTCAACCCGTCGTCAGCTTTCCAGGCATGCGCTTCGAACGTATAGAGTTAAATTCATCAGACTTTCAAACACGCTGCGTTGAATTGACTCCTGAATTTCTAGTCACCCTACAGCTATGCGTTAAGGTTCTATCGCCAGGGGCGCAAATCCAGGGGGACAGGGGGACATGTCCCCCCCCCCACGATTTTGAAGGTGGGGGACACAATATCAAATGTCCCCCCCCCTTTCCACGATTTGAAGAAAAAAATTTTCGTTCCAAAAAATTGTCAAATTGTCGTTCCCCCCCCCCCACCCCCCCCCTTTCCCCGCTGAGCGCGTTTTCGGCGATTGGCGTGACCGGGAAAAATTTTGGACCTGGGTTTTGGCTTTGGCCGCGGATGAACAAATGATGTCCCCCCTACATTTCAAAATGGATTTGCGCCATTGTATATCGCCACCAAATACAAGGATAATAAAAATTTTGTGTGATTTTTGTGTGAATTTGGATGAATTGACATTTATTAGCATACATTAGAATTGCATAATTCTATTTTGAATGTTCGAAGTCCTGCCCAATGTGATGAAAAAGAAAAATCAAAATTAACAGAGAAATAAATAGCACACACAATACGACTGATTTCGTTTTCTTAGTTCGACTAAATTTAAATTTAATTTCACAATTCTTTGCAGAAATTCTGAATTTCCCACCACCATATCAGACACAATAAACACAATCAAAATTTTCTGAAGAATAAAGAGAAGCATGTTTGCGTCTTGAATAAAATTACATAAAATGACATAGCGAAATACACAATTTTTGTAAAATATTTTAGATCACGACCACGTCCTCACAGAAATTACAAACAGATTCAAAATTGGTTGAGAAAAATAGGAAAAGAAACATGTTGTTCGTGATTTTTTTTTGTGATTTAGATTAAATTTGCGACAATTTGTATGATAACACAATTTCAATATTCTGTGCAGACATTTTGGAATCCCATATCAAGCCCTGTCTGATGTAGTCTCGGTTCCAGACCCTACGACTATATCTTCCTCCGAGTAGCAGTGCGGGTGCGAAGCCATACTACGACCTCAGAAAAATAGTATTAGTTCAATACAGTTAACTGATGATAGAAGTCCTAATTTCTCGACGAAAAATGATAAGTTCTTGCGTCTGGAAGCCAGACTATATCTGATGAAACAGACAGAACCAGAACTGATGGGGCTACGGGAAGAGTAATATTCAGTTGTTCAATATTGAGGAGCTCGCAAGAGCAAGTGGGTCATTTTGAGATAATCGATTTTTTAAAATTTGAAACAAGAATCCAGATGTCTTGAGATTTTGTCAAATGATCGAGTAAACATAAAAGACCTGTGAATGTACTAAAGAAGAAACATCTTATGTCATTTCTGACGTAAAATCAGGTCGTATCATATTGCTCTTGAAATTAATACATACGAAATCCTATATTAAAGGCAAGGTTCACCCTGACATCAACTTGGTTTTAATAAAAGCAGAACAATGAGAGAAACATATTAATGAAAGTTTGGCGAAAATCAACCGAAAAATAACAGAGTTATGAGGTTTCAAAGTTTTAAATTTGTGACGTCACATGCGAGCAGCTCCCCATATGTCATGTAATATAAATTCCATAAATTGCTATTTCTTAATGGTTCATGACAATTGAGTGTGTTTTTTCATAGAAGCATGTATGAAATAATGTTTCTAATAAAATATTGAATGCACAGGTAAAATCATTTCCAAATTTCTGAGAAAACGACACTTTTATGGAATTTATATCACATGATATATGTGGAGCTGCTCGCATGTGACGTCACAAATTTAAAACTTTGAAACCTCATAACTCTGTTATTCTTTGGTGGATTTTCGCCAAACTTTCAATAATTTGTTCCTCTCATTGTTCTGCTTTTATTAAAACCAAGTTGATGTCAGGGTGAACCTTGCCTTTAAAATTTTGTCATTCATCAATTTTACGTTTTAATCACACAACTGCTACTTTTTCAAATGAAATGGATGCTTAGGACGCTTCTAAAAACTAGATTTCCACAAAATAACAACGATTGGCGTTTTACGGCTAGCATGAAAATAGTGCTAACCCACAGGTAAAATAGGTTGAAAATTATTTAAAATTTACAATAAACGGATTTATTATAGGCCCTATTATTATGACTAAAGTAAATATAAACCTGATTCATTTTCTTGTTTTATCAGCTACTTGTATTTCATTTCGAAATTGTGGAAATTGCCACAAAACCTGTCGCTCCTGTAATGGGATGAATACAGTGCCATACCACATCACAAAAAAAATCATTAAAATTTGTTGTTTGAATGAATTCTGCGATCAGATTCTGACATCTTATCCAATGAATTAGTAAGTGTGACCAAGTCGCATATCTCAGTTGTCAGATCCATTATGTTCTCGGCTCATGTATTTTTTTTTTTATTTTTTGGTTTGGTATATTTTTTCTGAACCAACGCTTTGCAAAAAGAGTGTATTATGTTTAAGTTGAGCACTTTTTTATGTATCGTACCTTTTCCTGTCACGGAGGCTGCCATATGCGATAGTGTGGGTTAGCACTTTTTTTCCTGCTTAAAAGTTGTTGTTGTTTTTCGGGGCAAGAATATATACCCACCTTATTTGACCAACTAAACGTTTGATTTTTGGTTTGAAATTTTAATTGCGTAAAAAATAGTAGAGACAGGTAATGCAAATGTATGCAACGCAGTTTTTTTATATACAAAATTAAGCATTAGCACTATTCTTATATGTTTAATTCGTTGAATTGAAGTCAAACGAATATATAAACATGCCTCGACTCACAATTCGACTTAACCATGACAGATAGTAATCCCATGTTAAAGCCCAAGTTAAATTTTGGGGATTTTTTGTTATTTGAAAGCTTTATGCCCCAGTGTCATAACCCTGCAATAATAGATACTGAATGTCTTTAGTTTTTTTTTTAAATTAATTAATGACAAATCTCGTGGGAACACCCCCAAAATTTTACATTATAGCATCTAAACGGTTAAAAAGGCTTTAAGGTTACATGTGTTATACCTCATCTGACACGACAGACGCACTCTTATCAGATGAGAATATTACTCATATAACATTTAACGCCTGTGGATCATAATGTAAAATATGTCAAAAATATAGGGCCCCCCCGACATTTTCAATTAATAAAAAAAAACCCACAGACATTCAGAATCTATTATTGCAGGGTTATGACTTTGGGGCATAAAGCTTTCAAATAACAAAAAATCCCCAAAACTAAACTTGGGCTTTAATCACATCACGGAAAGCCATGAACGATAACGCGATTTGTGGCAGTGATTCCTGGCATAGGAAAACATATTTGAATGTGAAACGTTCAAGGTAAAACCATAAATAATTAACTTTCCCGTAGGCGGTGCCAGAGTAAAGTCTTACCAACGGTTGGAACTCTTAGTGGGACCGAAAATGACAAAAATGTAAATTTCATAAAATTACAAGGCCGGAACCCCCCCCCCCCCCCCTCCTGATTTTTTTTTGCATTTTGACAAAAACAATCAGGGTTATAGCCGTCCGCCCCTTAACGGCATCGTCAAATTGACACTGTCATTGAATCTATGTAACAAAATCCTTATACCTAAATTCGATAATAATTAATAAATGATTCCATGTAATTAAGCTAATTATAAGGAGCTGCAAGGCTATGTGGGTCATTTTTACAAGAACTATTATGGAAACTGATGGTGTAAATCTGCGGAGGAAATTGCACGTTCTCGCTGCGCCTGATCAACGTACCGTCCTTCCTTGTCCAATAGTCGCATGCTATCGATCGGATTCCCTTCGGCGTCGACCCAGGTGTGAGTACCGTCGTTTCTCACACATATTCCCGTGCGGGTTGACCCCTCAAAGTTTGGATCCCTGCCATGTTCGTCTCGGCATCGATACTTGAAAACGCACATCTCGTGTTTATTTCCGCCGCATACCTCTCCCTCATACTGCAAAATAAACGCACACAGTGCCATTTCTTTCTCTGCTTTCTGTTGCTATTTTGGACAGCAAGTTATAATACATGTACGACTTTTATCAGGCTTTCATCAGGCTTTTATCTATACTGCCCCCCCCCCATGACAAAAGGGGATAACTGACATTTTAGTGCTTCATAAATATAGAGCAAAACGTGTTTTCTTAAAAGCCTCGAAATACTATTCAATGTTTAGTTTTCAAGTTTACATATCCAAATGTGTATTTCAAAGGTCTTTCAAAGTCATTTAACAATTTCCTGACAATTCCGCATTTTTCCTTCAAATCGTCAATTATGCTCAAAAAAATAAGAGAACAGGTGAATGTAATGTCTGGAAGCCAGACTAGGGCACATGTAGCTTTGCCCATAAACTGTTTAATATTAATGCAAATTCTTTGCATACTATTCTGACAAAGACAGCTTGCTGGAGGCTTGACATATTGCAATTTGCATTTTTGGTATTGAGAATTAATTCATAAAATCAGGTGAGAAAAAGAGAGAAAACATCCACAAATTTGAATACACTATGATATAGTCTATTGCATATTCATATTTGGGCTGAAGATAGGTAAAATCAATTTTAAAGAAAGTTATTTTGAAAAAAAAATATGTAGGCTACCGTATCAGAAATCTAATCACTTATGGGGATAAGGGACATAATTGATTAGATTATTAGGCATGCACTGCCCCCCCTCCCCACCCTGACATAAGGGGATAATTGACATTTTGGTGTATCAAAGATATTGAGAAAAATCTATTTTGTTCAAAGCCTTAAAATACTATTCAGTGTTTTGTTTACAAGTTCATGTATCCAAATGTGCATTTTAAAGGTCTTTCAAAGTCATATGGGCAATTCCACGAAAATATGTTACCAAGGTGAAAATATCAAGAACAACTTTGTTTTACCCTGGAAAGTATTCAGGAAGGGTCACATCAACATGACCTAATGAAAAAAATTGCGGCTCCAAGTCGGAAAAATATTTTGAGTCCTATTGAAATAAAGTGATTATGTAAAGACATTGCAGTAAAATTCAGTGTGTTTTGCAGTTATTTCTTGTAATGTAAAATTGGCACTATAAAATGTTCAGGAAATTATTCTATGCTGAAATAAAGCTGAGGACTCATTTAACAATCATCCCACTGATACCGCAAGAGAATAAATCTTTTCTGAAAATGCTATTTTCAAATTTTCTGATTCCCTCTCGCTGGAAGTGTAATGTCGCGTACGTTTTCGATATAAAAGTTTTTACAGTACACTATGTTTTGTCCAATTTTGTTCTAAATTCAAATGCAAAGCTAAAATGTGATATCACACAACATATCCAGAAATTTTTCGAGAATTTGCATTGTCATCTCCCAAAAAAGGCGTTAGCGGACATTACACAACCAACGGCGTTACCGGACATTACAATTTTGTATCACAAGTTGTAGGCTGCATGATTACAGTCCAAATACTTTGGATTCAACACTCGTAATGTTCAATTTCAATTTCAATTTCAATTTATTTGACCATCTAAAAATGACAAATTCATAATTTACAAAGAATACAAATCAACTATCAGATCAAGGGTACCCCGAATAAAGCGATGCTTGCGCTGGGCCCAACAAAAATAGCAAAATACATGTGTATCAAATAAATGACACTACAATTAATTAAACAAGTTACCTAAATTACAACAATCAAAATGGATATAAAATCTACTTGAGCACATGACATTACATAATTACACACACATACACACATGCACACACACCAACACACATACAAAACACACTCATCAGACATCATCAAACACACTGTCACAACTGCATTCACAATCACAACAGAAAAGAAAAGAAAAAAGGAAGGGGGGGGAGGCTGTATAACTCAAATTGAGTAATTATCCTGAAACAAAAATCAACAATAAATAATACCCATCTTAATCACAGTATGTGCAGTCGCAAATTGTTAATATTGTTGATATCTTGTCATAAGTAATCACCTGTAACTATATTAACATTACTTCACAACAATGCACTATTTCACTTTGCATTTGACTAATCCTCTACAGCCTTGTCATGTACTTGTACTATCTCCGCCATGGCCCTCCCTGCACGTTGCATGGCTGCAAACAACAGCAACTGCTTATCAAGCATGAGCAAGTGTACCTCGTTTCAGTGATGCTGAGAAAACAGGAGGATGAGGAAGAGGAACAACCAACTCCTGCTTTATAGCTTCCAATGGGGTCCTTTTTCCATGTAGAGATTTAAGACAAAACAATCTGCCAAGTACTTTGTCGATCAAAGAAATATCCATTCTGATGGATGCAGTATGCAAATTCTGAAAGACCAAGGATCCATCGAATTTCTTTGTGTACACAGTACAGCAAAGAAAAGAAGAGTATTTGCTTCCCTCCTCCACATGGACAAACAGGAACCACTTCCTTTCCAAGCTGAATATGGAAGCAGAATAGAATAATATTCCTCTAACACGACCTTTCTGACACTGACATAAATGTACGTCTGAAAAACACAGAAAAGCACATCCTTATTGTGTAAAAAGACACATTGAACTTTTGTTGAACTATTATGCATTTGTTTTAATTAGAATAAAAGCACTATTAGCATATGGTTATGCCTCACATGGATGATGTCCTAGCTGATATGAATGAAAAGTGTAATGTCCGTAACCGCTTCTGTAAGACACCATTTTTTATGATTACGCATTTGATCATCAATAACAAAAAGTCAAAAGGCGATTACATGTTATTTACATACAGATCACCGATCCATGCAGCCATAAATTAGCCCTTTTAGATTACTATGAAAAAAAAGTCAACAAACTAATAAAGTATGGGGTATACCCCAATACTCCTCAATTGGCATTCAAAAATAAAAGATATCATTGAAAGTGCTATGGCAACATTTTAAAGTCTATGGAGTATTATCAAATCTGAAAAGAACCAAAAATAATTAATACAATCATTGACCCCAACCACTTTATAAGTGGACCAAAATCGAAGTCCGTAAACGCCATAAATGTAAGTCCCGTAAGCACCACAATGAGGCTTAAAGGGAAATCATGATCTCTGTTTCACTAAATTTAACTTTATTCTTATTTAAACTTCCTACCTTTCCATTATTAATAAATTGGTTAACTGTGTCCTTAAACCTCACAGACTTTCAATGACATACACGATCAAAAGCTTGTGTCAAAAAATTAATTGTCCGTAACGCACCACATTTTTGTCACAGTAACTAACCACACGAAGTGATGAAAATGATGAAAACTTCACTGTATATAATTTAGGGCCATATGTGTGTGATTCCATTTTATGAGTTCATAATAAAAAGGTTGTGTTATCCTAATGACCTTTTGAAGTTGCAAAAATTCTCTGAAATGTAATGTCCGTAACGCTGGAATTGCCCATATGTCAATTTCCTGAAATCCCACATTTTTCGTTCAAATCGTCAGTTACGCCTGTTTGTCGTTGGGTTCCCCCAAAATTTGATGTTAATAAATTGTTACAAAATGCAATAATATCACAAATTGTTTCTTGCAATTAGTTTCATGATTGCATTTATTTCTTATTCATATATCAGACTCTTGAAAAGGAAATAAGTTAATGGTGTTGCATGGAAACCAAATCATTTCCTTGTTAACCTATTTAAAACCTTACTTAACTTTGGCCATTTTTATATAACTTTACCAAGCTTTCAAAGTCTTTAACAATTGAGCAGAAAAGGTTGTCTAATTTCATCAAATTAAAAATATTGACATAATACTTGATTTATTTTGTTATTTGATTGTTGTCCTGGTAACTAACAAACTAAAAAATATCATGGAAAGATTTTTAGAAACCTCTTGTAAATTTTCAGTAACCTCCACAATTTGTCCACATGTCTCTCTTTCTTGCTTATCTTTTCTGAAAACTATGAACTTTTTGTTTTCAAACAAAAAATATGTTTTTAGACTGAAATTTTGTGCTGCAGAAATGCAAAATATGCTTTTGTTTTCTTCTCTCACTCTCTCTCTCTCTCTCTCTCTCTCTCTCTCTTTGTCAATTGTTTGTGTGTTTATATGACAGTGTTCAAAATCAGACCACCATTTGACTGACAAAAGTGTGTAAAAATATTTAAGGGGGAAAATGCATTTTAAAACATGAATACATGTCTGTTCTAAAGTAATGCATTTACAGTTTTTGAAACTTAGAACCCTGTATCTTTTACATTAAGTTTATTGCAAAACTTGAATCCGATATTTTTAAGCAAAATGTATCTTTGCACGTTTTATGGACATAAGAGGTTGTAACCATGTCAGGGTTCAGTGAGCACACTTTATAAATAAAGCAAAAATACCATTATTCACCATTATTTTGGCGAAAGAGATGACTCCTGTGATTTGTGAAAAGTTTCATTTTTGCATTTAATTCATGCTCACTCATGCATGGCTCGACATATTAATCTTATTTTCACACAGAGATTAGTCAA
>JZLH01S0322699.1:17825-29333 GCA_001188425.1 Eucidaris tribuloides | reverse complement strand
ATAACGATGATTTTATTTGGATTTTGAAAAGCCCGTTTAAGCCCGTGTTTCAAAGAATTTGGGAAAGTTTATCATAGTTGTTGTCAAATTAATAAATTGTCAGAATTTAGAACCATTCAATCAATCGTTATTGTCACTATCATGATTGTACTGTAGTTTGATGCAAATGATATTTGTAATTTTTCGAGTCGGGTAGGCGTGGACAACTATTATTATTATTTTTGTTGGGGGGGTGGACGTATAGTTTTGAATAAATAAACATTAATTATCATTGAACTCGTGTATAACTCGTGTTGGTACATATTAAAGTGTACGGAATCAATATTCCTATAAAGAAATCAATGAAACATTGATGATATTGTACCAGCTGTGTACGACTACAAAACATGAACAACAAACAAGTAATTAAAATCAAACAAGTCATAAAACTTATTGATAGTGTTTCATTGACCAATCAATTTTCTGGTAGAGGATTCCCCTTTTCTGTTTGTTATTTCACTTCTCCACCATTAAATGGAGATTGCAAGATTGGAAATTGTTTAGAGGATAATGCTCCCAGAATCAAGTATACTGTTTAAAGTTTCTGCTGTGAAAATTTCATAGTCATACATGTCCTCTTTGTTGTACAATTATTATCAGAAAAATGCTATGACGGTGAAATTTGTTGTGTACATTTTTATGGGATCAATTTATATTGGGGGCGAAGATGAATTCAATACTGGTGAATGAATGCTTGTTTCTCCTCAAGTAAACAATTTCAAGACACACCCTTGCAGCCTGAATGTACACTTCACTGGTACTTATATTGGTATTTGTTTCAACCATTTAGTTCTTGAGGCAATTTTGACTTCTCCGAATTATATCACTGCCCTTTAAATTATAAACATGTGCCTTACAAAATAATTTGAAACACATCTACATTATGGTTTCTTCCGTTGTTTGGATTTCTGTCGTATCTGACTTCGGGGTATAAATTTTTTCTGGAGTTGTATTTTGTGGAAACAGTCCATTCTTTCTTCGGCAGCTAATGTGAAACATTAGAAGATACCAAAAGAAAAAGAAAATAAGTAGACACATTACAGATCCCTAACCTATTGAATCCTTTCAATACTACACTCAGCATATAA
Organism: Eucidaris tribuloides; assembly: GCA_001188425.1. Taxonomy (NCBI): domain Eukaryota; kingdom Metazoa; phylum Echinodermata; class Echinoidea; order Cidaroida; family Cidaridae; genus Eucidaris; species Eucidaris tribuloides. Next base: position 28,206 of record JZLH01S0322699.1, on the reverse strand, counting down.
CGTGCAATGTCTACGGAATTTTGTTGTAATGATATTGGGAGGGTTAAAGAGACCTGATCGTGGAGACGTGCATTCTATTGTCAACGAGGACAGAATCCTCTGTAGTCTGCCGTCGTCTTCATTGTCTACTCAGTGTGGATTCTATGATTAAATAATAGACATTTCACACAAAACTAGATACGATTATTAATCTTCCCTTACCTGTCAAAACATGCCGTCTAGCTTCCGATAGGAACACATTCATAAGGTATCACATTTCATCCGTCACACACCAAATGGCGATTGACATTGAGACGAAGCCCGTTACGGTCTACACGGTATGTCCTAATGACCAATACTCCAGACTGCAGTAAGCCAATATGAAGTAATTAATGACCGGCTCTGCCAATTGAGCCAAGCATTGATCTTTCCCGCGCAGTGTGAATGATGAAAATACGCGTTGTGCGGGTTCGTATGGCGGCGTCGTCACTCGTGCGTGCGTACGTTACGCCGTGACAACCTTCAAGTGTCGATCCGAGAGTGTACCTTGTGTAGGAAGGCGACGAAGTGAGGAGAGGACAAGGACACGAAATAAACAGCGCGCATCTTTTTCGGTGGCCGCAACGCAGAGAAACCATCATTCAAATATTGGTTCATTAAACGTCTGATGATATGAGTGTATTGCGTAGCTGTTGAGCTGAGAACTGACTGACAGGAAAAATTGGTGGATGGCAATTGAGTGGTATACGCCTTTTAACAGTCTGAGGAGGGATTCAATAATGCACGCGCGTCACACACAAAACTAGTGTTAACCTTTGCGCGCAACAGGACTCAGTATGTTACATGAGAGAAAATTTGGCACAAGCCCTGGTCTATGTTATACCCCTGGTTAAAATAAGAATACGGGCAAACAATATTATTGTACTCAAAGATGACTATGTCCTTGCGAACTGAATGCTAGATACATACTCTAGCACTAATCCCGGGGCACTAATCGAAAGATGTCCGTATTCTGGACGTAGAGACTTTCCAACCGATCGTCGGCGTTCATCCGAACCGTCGTATCAGTCGATTTTGAGATTTTTGCAGAAAATGAAAGTACAAGTCCTACTCTATATTAAATTTCTAGGCAGCAATTTATATTATTTTCTGAGATATGAGGGGATTTTAAAGGCGATGCCACATACATTTTTGATAAAATGTGCAAATCCCATTGGAAACGTGTACTGTAGCACAGTAAACAACAATTGCGCGCACTTAATATGCAAATACGCGGTCAGCAAACGCGCGTATCTGCGCTGCATTGACTTTGCACGTGAAAGAGAGATACGACGGTTTGCTTGATCGTGCGTATTGAAAATGCGGTCAGCGTTGTTGAATTCCCTATGGCGTTTTAGTACAGAGAAAATCTAAACCGCTCAAACCGAAATTACAGGCATGTAGCTCTTTTGCGATATTTTTTCTCTGATTCTTGGTTCTGTGTAAAAATAAGATATCCAATGTTAAGCAATTGTCTTGGTCCTTTCGCTATCATGTATATTTCTAGCCATAAAACTGGTAAGGCTTGGGACAAAAAGCGGGCAATTAATAAGTAAACTTTGAATCGATTTTCTCTAAAATGAGTTTCGCACTGTCGTATCACGATACGACGGTTCGGATGACCGCCGACGCGATGTTGAATATAGGTATGAAATGTGCCTTTTTTGTTCGTAATTCCATACAGCGCCTCGAGCACTCTTGGAATGGATATGTGCGCGATACAAATAGATATTATCATCATTAATTCCTCTCTGATAAATTCAATTCCTTATAGTTCCAGCATAGATTTAATTTTCTATTTGTGCGGAGAAAGTTGTTAACTGGTGTTTTGAAATCGAGTAAAATAACATCGATTATCTTGCGATTTACTTGGGATAACAACTGGTTGCGCGTTGTTACGCTCGCGGCGAGGATAATCCTTGTCAAAGAGACAGATGATGCTTTGATTATCCCATAATTTTATTTGACATTCGAAGGTGTGAAAAAAGTGGTTTATCGTTCACCAGAATATAATGTGCCTGTGTCAACAAACAAATTACTTTACAGCAAGGAGAGAGGTCGTTCATGGAAGAGAATCTTGTATTTGTATATGATTTGGGTACAAATTGAAATCGGGCGCATTGTACATAAACTAAACAAAATTTACATCTGTACGGGGGTGGTATGATACGGGGATGTTCGACAATACGTTCGAGCAAACTATGTACAGATGTAAAGAACACATAGAATACCATGATGGACTGCTTCTTATTTGTTAAACATACTTCTTGATGGCTACTTCGCCATCTGATAAAATGTAACAGTAATTCTGCTAAAAATAAATCGGACACAGCATCTGTTTAGTAGATGTTTTGTGTAATTGAAAAACGGTTTGGGATTGTAGTTTTACATAGGCAAGTTTACAGTTCTATAGTCCCACATGTACATGTAGAGTACGTGATCGTCAACTGCCTTTACTGCTCACTGAGATTGAGCAAATCGCATTTCATCAAAATTGCAGCAGCACAAACGACGACAAAAACAATAAAAAAATAACTACTACTACTACTACTACTACTACTTCTTCTACTACTACTACTACTACTACTACTACTACTATACCACTATTATTATTACTACTACCACTACTTCTATTACTACTACTACTACTACTACTACTACTACTACTACTAAACTATTACTACTAGTACTACTACTACTACTACTACTAACTATTACTACTAGTACTACTACTACTGCTACTACTACTACTACTACTACTACTGCTATAATGCTAGTAAATTATATTACTACTACTAATAAAGATGATGATGATAATGAAATAATAATAATAATGATGATGATAATGATGATGATAATAATAATAATAATAATAATGATAATGATACTTTCATTGTACTACTTGGACCTCCAAAGTGGAGGTAATAACCACATGTGCAACCACCGCCACTATCACCTCACGACCAATACTACGACAATTACCACTGTCAATCCCTCGGATGTTCATGAAATTAAAAGTTATGAATCAAATCCTATAGTATTCAGTCCAATACTGCAACAAGTTAAGTGACGTACGGTCGGCTTTTATTTATTTTTTTCAACATGTATAGTATAGAAGTTATTGCGACACGACACGATTAAAAAAAAAATAAACAAATCGATATTCAGTTACAATTCCTCTACCTAAATATATCCACGAGTAACAAAAAAGGGTAAGATTTTACTCTTGAAATACTGTGAATAGGGAATCAACATACACGTAATGCTTGGGGATGTCCACGCAAGCATATAATGTTATCTCTCCGTGGGTGTCTGCGAGTGGTTTTTGCTTTCGTTAATTGAATTTCACCTTCTCAAGTCAGCGACCTTGTATTATGTTAAGAATGTTGGTACTACTGAAACTTTAACCGTATATTTGGAAAACATCAAAATCTGAACCTACACAGACGGACACACGTTGTTTTTGTGCTTTGTTTTAAAGTGTTAATGAAGATTTATAGTGTTCTTTATGTACAATGGAACTCTTGTTGGTACACTTGAAAAAATGGACACTGAAATCAACATATTTTTAACCGATGTAATTATTAGAATAATATAATAATTTTGTTATCCAATGAAATGTAAGAAACATTAAATTTAATAGCTGTTTATTCAACCGAAAAACATTGCGTGGTAGCCAATCAATCGAAACATAATATAAGGCCATTAGGCCTATGAGTATTACGTACCTTTATACGAAGCTATTACATATAAGTCGTTAACGATAGAATTTATTTATGATTTATTTATTCATTTACTGCTTCATACCGGAAAATTGCTACTTATATCGAATTGCGCTCATTGAGGAAGTAAATGAGACATTTTGAAGTTTTTGGCTTCAATCATTACAAAGTTTATATGACTATCAGTCCGGGAACCAAAATTCCAACGCACAGAAATGATACTTGCTCATAAATAAAGCAAGCATGGTTGTCATTGCAGTTTATACGTCACCAAACATACAGAAAACAAACTGACAATTGAGATCATGGTCTCACTCATTTGAGTTGCAAATTTCTTCTCATTGATTGTTACAAAATATTTTTAAGAGGCATATAAGTAGTATTCAAAGTATGTGTACGATGTCGTTTTCTTTGACCAATGGAAAATAAATGTGTAGAGGGTGCGTGAAGTGGTAGTGGAGTTTGTCTCGTGCCCTTAAAGGTAAGTGACATGATTGGGAACGACTTGCAAAATGCCTCCGAAGAACCAAAATGAGTTGAAATATACACGCAAACTATAACAGACAGCTGGAGTGTGATCTCCACGCTAACAAGGATTTGTCTCCCGAGTTTGTTTATATTAAGGAGAATCAAGCGCTGAACATTCTAGTATCTTAATTTTACCTCTGGGTCGATAAAAAATAAGACCCATAGAGAGTCACAGCACATAGGTTTGGGCCTGCTACGAAATGATGTTGGACATTAGTTATTTAGAATGAGTCAACGTTTTGACTACAAGATTTTCACAGGAGAATGCTTTGCCATAGTTTATCTTGATTCTAGATAGTTTCAGCTCCAAAGTTGAGGAATACGCCCAAATCTATGCATTTAGCCTTTAATTTCACGCGTGAGAGATTTGGTTGCGATTCCAAGCGCAAGCCACATTTGCGTCCTTCAGTAAAGCGATATTATCACACATGCTGCTTCGCATCTTGCGAGTAAAATATGGGAACCTGGTGGAAAACATGGGGTAGATTAATAATAATTGCAGTGGCCCTCTGGGAGATCAGTGTTTGGTTCTGAAGAGACTACGCGCTTGGATATGACGTTATTATTATTATTATATATATTATTATTATTATTAGTAGTAAGTAGTAGTAGTAGTAGTAGTAGTAGTAGTAGTAGTATAGTAGTAGTAGTAGTGTTAGCAACATAAAAGCCACCATGGGGAATCCACACAAGTAGGGTTTTATTCCGTCACAATATGGGGCAGGTGAGTGTTAAGGCAAAAAAGTGTGCGTTAAGGGGAATCGGAAGAATAGGCCGAAACAAATAATTAGCCATAAGGTAGCAATTATTAATTATTATTATTATTATTATTATTATTATATGTATTATTATTATTATTATTATTATTATTATTACTTATTATTATTATTATCGGATTATTTAGATTATTCATCATCAATCACATGCATTATCATGTATAAATATTTGAATCGCATTGAATCTTTCTTTGTATAAAACAGTGACATAACTTTTTTTTCCTTATTCAGCATCAATATCTACTGGCAAAAAGACTAGGTACATGCAAATTAACATAGCCACATACCTGTATTGTTTATAAGAATATAAAGTAATTAAATAATTTACATAATAAAAAGTAAACAAACTCAATCAACTACAAAGGAAACGAAATGCCCGAGAAACGATTTCTCAAAAGCACTCCTGTTCGTTTGCAAATCTTCTGAGGGCGCTGTCAGCTGACGCCCATTGTGATTTTCCGTGCTCTGTTTTTATTCTTTTATTTATCGTCGTTTTGAATAATCTTTTTTGAATATATATGTTGTCATCTACTTCATTATGTCTTCACTCTGTATAGGGACAGGTATGGATCTCTATCGTTTTGACAATACTGCTATGAATTCGTTGTGTTTATTTTTGGCCTGTCCGTTCTGATATGTAATGCTCTACTGTAACGCCGACCATAACGCAATGTAAGGTTGGCTTTTTAGGCAACGAACAAGGCGACTAAGTCCGCCTTTCAGATGCAAACTAAAACTGTAAGCGAACAAAGAAATTCCATTTATGTTCCTTCAGCGACGGACAATCGTCGTGTCCTATAATGTGAACCGATCTCTACGCATTACGTAATAAACAAAGACGACGAGGTCCGTCGCAGCATACTCTGAATGTTATCCACGAACTTGGCATTGTCAAGCGTAAAAAGGACGCCGTGCTGGTACCATGTTCGACGCCAAATTAAAGTTAGAATTAGTATGAATCATGTTTTTAGACAATTACTGAGCCCTCGTTCGACAACTTACTAACTTGCATTCCAACAACACTAATAAGTGTAAAATGCGATACCGTCCGTAGCTTCTACAAACATTAGATCTATGAAACAACAAAGAGCATGAAACTGCTTGGGCAATAACACAAGATTTATGAAACGGACATAGTGGCAGTAATGAAACATGGTTTTCTGATTGGGCAAACCTGCTACATCTAACAAGAATACAAGGATATCAGCTATTCGCATATAAGATAGAGAGAAAATGGCGTGGTGGGGCGTAGCCTTTATGTAAGGGATGATCCTCGGAACTGTGGCGTATGGCTGAGGAACTTGTACGAAGATTTGGAAAATTTTGTGGGTGAAATGACATGCGTCAATTATGTTCGGAATCATGTAAGCCTTTTCGCAGGCATAGTGTATTCGCCCCCCGACCCCACTTAAAGATGATATCGTAAGATCACTTGTGTATATGTGTGATCCACATTCGTGCTACCACACTGACTCGGCAATTTGTCCGCGTTTTGGGAGATTTCAATGACCTTCCGACTGAACAATTTGCATCTCATCTACAATTTTGAACAATTGCGTTAAAGCACCCAACCAGACAAGAATCGGCATTTTAGAATATGATCTTTACTGATTCGGCGGACCATTACAACGAAGCAGTGGTAACAGCACCCAATTGCCCGTTCTGATCACTCCGACCGTGTTATTGTCCACCTATCTGCCACATGCGACAACGCACTTCGACAAAGCGTAGTTACCGCCCTCTAGGTGACTCAAGTTATGCGTGATTTTGGATGTTGGATTAACGTCACAGATTTAGTTGTTTGAAAAGTCTTGATAACAGCTAATGAGATGTTGAGAGTTTCCACGCAATACTTTAAAAACGACATACCGTACCCAATTTCCGCGAAATTAACGATCAACGTTCTCCTAATGACAAACCGTGGATCACGGATCGGATCAAACTGTTGATTCGAAAACGTCAACCGTGCTTTCATGATGTAAGCAGACAGGAGTTTTGTAACGCTTCGAATAAAAGTCGCACGTGAAATCTCAAAGAGTAAAAAGAGCTCTACTCTTCTAAAATTGAAACACTAAAAACTATCAACAACCTGCCAAGTGCATCCGCCAAATCCGCAGCATTGTTGGTTTGAGCAACCAAGGGGCTTTCTGACTTTCCTCAGCATATGGGCATCAAACTTAAAACAACAGCTTTCCAAGCATAAATGTGTTCTTTACCGACTCTGAACTGATTGCCCGCTCTACGATTTGTCGTTTTACCTGCCTATCTGCGCTCCTCCTTCGCCACGCACAATTGTGCAGGCTTATCATTCTACCGTATCAAAAGTTTGAATAAGCAATCAAAGTCGCGTGGCATCCGATCGATCTACCAAAATGAAAGCTAATTCGAGAGTTCGCAGGTGGGAGTTAGCCGCCGCTCTATCGGTTATATTCAACGCGAATCTTGTGCATGCGCGGAGTATACCAGAGTGCTGAAGTCTTCCGTAGTAAGCTCCGATTGCGCGAAAAAATTTCCAGTTGCATCATTTCCGATCTCAGACCTGATTTCGATCACAATCAGTTTTCTCTCGCGTGTTCGAAAACAATCTTAAGCGAAGCAAATTAATGAGTGACCTTAAAACCGCATCTTGACTTGGTCGTCAAATTCGCAACGATACCTGGGAGCTCAACCACCCACTATCTAATCAGTCTTCAATGATGGCTATCCTAGCGCGGTCTTGATCACCCAAACACACGGCCACGTTATGCACGATCGATTTCTCGAAAGCGTTTGATCGCGTGAACGCATAACGTTGTTTGTATTCGCAAACTCATTGAATATGGCGTTAGTGAATCGTATGCTACCAAACAGATTTGTAGCTTTCTGACAATCGCACACAAGCAGTGAAAGTTCGTTTCTGAGGTATCGGATGGCTAACCCTAACGTGTGGGTCCCCTCAGGGAACAAAGTTGGGCCCTTTACTTTTTCAGGCAGCTGATAAATGATGCTATGTCTGATGTAGGGGCATAGATGGAAATAGTTGACGAATTTGAGTTTATTAGAAATCCGTCACAACTCAACACAATCATCACTAAAAAGATATCATATGACCGTGGCTCGATAATTGGTGCTCTTCTAACGATATGCAACCCATATCCTAGCGAGGTGCAATGTAATGCAGATATCTTTTCAGTAGAACTCACCTCCTGCACCAACAAACCTGACCATCGGTAACACCGGCACCCCATCTCATAATTGTGCGTCGCAAAAGATTTTGGGGGTGTTTTGTCGATTCCGCAAACTTAGTGGAATACCCAAGTCTCCGATATGATCAAACGTGCCAGGTAAACGTATGTACATTCTGTGTCCGTCCTCCGTCACAGGGTGTTTCTCGCCGGATCTGTGTATGTATACACCAACGTACATTCGCCCCCTTGGCTAGAATATACTTCCACCCATTATGGTCTGCCAAAGTATTACTCCACTACAATCTGATAATCTTGGAGAAAAGTGCAGAACGCGCTTGTCGCATAATTACTGCAACCAGTATACGACCTACGGCACCATTTGTTTTGCAGGAACATTAACATCCCACTACGTTATCATCCACGTCGCCAAACAAGCTGCTCTCTGATTTGCACATGATCTACAAAACTCGCGCCCCCCCCAGCCCCCCCCCCCGCCGCCCCCCCCCCAAAAGAAAAAAACCCCCCCGGGGGGGGGGGGGGGGGGGGGGGTTTTTAACAGCCACCCAACCCCCCCGCCCGCCACCGCCGCATAACCTACTCGCCCCCAGCTCCGCAAACCAACTTCTCTTCGGCAGCTACACGCAACTCCCATCAGTTCGAAATCCCTTGCGATGTAAAACAGAACGATATCGGCTCATCTAACAATCCAACTATTGGTCCGCTACTGAACAATTTAATCCCTAAATTACTTAACACCATCAGACATTAGCAATCACTGAATGGACATTTTACTTGTTTTTCAATATGTCTTTTCTTCCCGATATTGTTAAGATATGTAATCTGTAGCTACTTTCACTTATTAGTCATGTATTTTTGAATTTTCCAATGATTACACTATACCTCTATGCCTACAATTTGTAATTCCTCTATTTGGCTAAATATCATTTAACAGTTATTGCGACTTTTGGTTGTCTAAAGTTTTGTCTATCCAAAATGAGTACATGTAATTGCTTTTAATGTCATATTCAATGAGTCCAGAAATATCATCATTATCATTATAACAACAACGACAACAACAACAACAACAACAACAAGAACAAGAACATAATAATAATAATAATAATAATAATAATAATAATAATAATTAATAATAATGAATAATAATAATAATCAATAATAATAATATTAAAATACAGCTTTTTGGCCGATAAATTTTGCATTTTATGTACATCGTATAATTGGCTACAGTAGGCTTGTAGTCAATATATATGATATTTATATATTCAATCGCAAAATATGTTTTGTCAGCTATTATCCCTTTTTTGTCTACATTTTCGTATATCAAAAATAATTTTTTTTCCTATATTCAAAACGAGCAATTGTTTTATTGATGTATATAATTAAATAATTCCTTCGTATTTAAATTAAATCAACACTTGCCTGTTAGCATATAGTTTATCGTTTATTTTACAGTATATATTTTATATCTAAAATTGGCTACATAGCTTTTGTAAGTCCAATATCTATGCATATTTACTTTTATTCGAAATAATTTGTCATTTATTTTTTCGGCCTTGTTTATCATGCTTGGATATCAAAATAGTTTTAGCTATCCAAATGACTTGTGTATTAATTCATAAATCAAATAATTCATAACTTTTTATCCAAATTAAAATTGGCCCATTTGCACAATAATTTCATAATTTTATATGGTTTAAAATTGCTACATAAGCTTGTAGTCCAATTATATACGCAACTGATAATCATAATTGCAAATCGTTTCTGTCAGTTATTTTGTCCCTTCTGTTCTATGTTTTTATATACCTAAATGAGTGATTGTTTAATGATATGAAATTTAAGATTCGTGAATTTTTTTTTTAGTTTGTAAATTACTGAAATATACTTTAGTAGTTTTATAACTAATTAAATTGTGAAATTTAATATTAGATAGAATGTTACGTTATTGTGTATTATCCATGATTTGTTTATTTGTTAATTAAGCATGTAGTAATTTTTGTATAAGTTTTTGTGTTGTATTTCACATGTATTTTTATGATTTTTACCACTGAACAGTTTTCAGCCGCTGGGGGCTGCATGTTATCAGTTTTTCATAAACCATTTATCTATCTATCTATCTATAGCAATGGGAAACATTGTTTACCACATCGGT
>JZLH01S0322699.1:4362-16525 GCA_001188425.1 Eucidaris tribuloides | reverse complement strand
GTTTAAAGTGTTAATGAAGATTTATAGTGTTCTTATTGGTACCAATGGAACTCCTTGTTGGTACACTTGAAAAATGGACACTGAAATCAAAATTTGTTTAACGATGTAATCTTAGAATAATATAATAATTTTGTTATCCAATAAATAGTAGAAACATTAAATTTAATACTGTTTATTCAACGAAAACATTGCGGTGTAGCCAATCAATGAACATAATATAAGGCCATTAGGCCTATGAGTATTACGTACTTTATACGAAGCTATTACATATAGTTTTAACGATAAATTTATTTATTGATTTATTTATGTCATTTACCTTCTACCGGAAAATTGTTACTTTATATCGAATTCCCTCAATTGAGGTTGTAAATGAGACATTTGAAGTTTTGATGAGTTGGGCTCAAAATCATTTACAAAGTTATATGACTATCAGTCGGGGGAAGCAATAATTCCAACCACAGAAATGATACTTGCATCATAAATAAAGGCAAGCATGGTTGTCATTGCAGTTTATACGTCACCAAAACATACAGAAACAAACTGACATTGAGATTCATGGTCTCACTCATTTGGTTGCAAATTTCTTCTCATGTATTGTTACAAAATATTTTTAAGAGCATATAAAGTAGTAATTTCAAAGTATGTGTACAGTCGTTTTCTTTGACCCAATAGAAAATAAAATGTGTAGAGGTGTCGTGATGTAGTGGATTGTTCTCTGCCTTAAAGGTAAGTGACATGATTGGGAACACTTGAAAATGCCTCAAGAACCAAATGAGTTGAAATATACACCAACTATACAACAGCTGGAGTGGATCTCCCAGCTAAAAGGATTTGTCTCCGATTTGTTTAATTAAGGAGAATCAAGCGTGAACATTCTAGTATCTTAATTTTATCTGGGTACGATAAAAATAAGACCCATAGAGAGTCACACAATAGGTTTGCCTGCTACGAAAGATGTTGACATTAGTTATTTTAGAATGAGTCAACGTTTGACTACAAGATTTTCACAGGAGAATCTTTGCATAGTTTACTTGATTCTAGAGTAGTTTCAGCCCAAGTTGAGGAATACCCCCAATCATGCCATTTACCTTTAATTTCACGCGTGAGAGATTTGGTTCGATTCCAGCCAAGCACATTTTCGTCCTTCAGTATAAGCAATTTATCCACATTGCTGCTTCGCATCTTGGAGTAAAATAGGGACCTGGTGGAAACTGGGGTAATAATAATAATTGCAGTGCCCTCTGGGAGATCAGTGTTTGGTTCTGAAGAGACTACCCTTGATATGACGTTATTATTATCAGTAGTAGTAGTGTTACAACATGAAAGCCACCATAGGGGGAATCCACACAATAGGGTTTATTCCGTCACAATAGGGCAGGTGAGTGTTAAGGCGAAAAAAGTGTGCGTTAAGGGGAATCGGAAGAATAGGCCGAGAACAAAATAATTAGCCATAAGGTAGCAATTATTATTATTATTATTATTATTATTATTATTATTATTATTATTATTATTATTTTTATTATTATTATCATTATTATTATTATTATCATCATCATCATCATTATAAATATTGAATCATTGGGAATCTTTCTTGTATAAAACAGTGACATAACTTTTTTTTCCTTTATTCAGCAATCAATCTTCCTACTGCAAAAAGACTAGGTACACGCAAATTAACATAGCCACATACATGTATTGTTATAGATATAAATAATTTAAATAATTTACAAATAAAAGTAACAAACTCATCAACTACAAAGGAAACGAAATGCCCGAGAAACGATTTCTCAAAGCACTCCTTTCGTTTGCAATCTTCCATAGCAATGGGAAACACTTGTTACACATCGGTGAGCGTATAGCTACTCAAGCCATCGAGTGTTTTTAATACCACCTTCGTTTCCTCCCATAAAATTGCGCAAGAAACGCGGATATCTCGAGTGACACTTAAGAGGCGACTTGGGAGATAAAAAGTCGCCACTAAAACTGTCTTCGAGGATGAAATCGTCAACGGCACTCGTCCCAGGATTCTATGGGGGAATCTCTACATAAACAAGAACCTAATGTGCATATCGAAACATTTATTTCACTGACTATTCACAATCGAGGCGCCTTTTCTATTATCCGTGATGCGAATTTTGACACTTGCCCTCAACTATGCCTAAAGAGTAAGTTTAAAGTGTTGAAGGAATGTTGGGGTGAGGACACGTCCAGAATTGTTCGCAACTCATGAACTGATCGCGTTTGAGCCAAGTTGCTAGATATAACAAAAAGACATTATTACCAATAGATCCGCCCCTCCAAATTTAACAGACTTAAAAGACTGATTTCTAACAATTTACATTTTACCTGAGAACGAATTAAGTATATAAGTATATATAAAGTATATAAAAGTTGAATGAATTTAAAACTCTGTTGACTGTTTCAGTCCAGAAAAGACAACTTTCTTGATTATCATCCAGTGTTCGTTCAAACCCTGATACACGTTGAAGAAAATAAAATTCGAAACGATTGAAATTTGATGAATAATGACTAGACCCTTGACAGTCATAAATGTTGAAAGACTACACTTATATTGTCATCTGTAAGACATGGTGATAATTTCATAAATTTGACAAAAACTAACAAATTGCCCACCCAGACAACGCCATGCCTTATTAGTATACCATGTACATTACTATATATATATATATATATACATATATATGTGTGTGTGTGTGTGTGTGTGTGTTGTGTGTGTGTGTGTGTGTGTGTGTGTGTGTGTGTGTGTGTGTGTGTGTGTGTGTGTGTGTGTGTGTGTGTGTGTGTGTGTGTGTGTGTGTGTGTGTGTGTGTGTGTGTGTGTGTGTGTGTGTGTGTGTGTGTGTGTGTGTGTGTGTGTGTGTGTGTGTGTGTGTGTGTGTGTGTGTGTGTGTGTGTGTGTGTGATGTCATCAAAATGCATTGTATCAAGACCATGTTTTCATTGGTCTGCGAATTGATTTGGTCAACATCGATTCATATGACGTCACAAAATTCGAATGCTACCGCTTCCTGAAACCATTACAGATTCATGTATGTTTGTGAAAGCGTTTCATCGTTTATTGATCTACACTATTTGGCAGAGAGTACGAGCATTATTAGCTGCAAATAGCTTCATGTATTCCAAGAACATGTTTTTTTTTCTAGAACTTCAAATTTGTTAACGACACTTATAAATACCTTTCATTGCTGGTGTTTTTTGAGATGTACCAAACACCTCCTATAGAGCATATAGGCCGTAGATCGGCCAAGATCACAGAGAAGATCGCACTGCAATTCGACTCGGTATACACGTATAAATTTAGCTACGATGACGTTGTCACCATTTTCAGCTAAACTAGACATATTATTGCCACCTTCGCAAAATCAATAAAGGGTTCTTTTAAGGTATGGCTTTAGTTCTTGACCCGCGAGTGCACATCGAGGAAACACACGCGATAGCGACGGAAATCCAAACACACTTGTTCTATCGATCTCGTACCAGTTTCGGCCATGAATATGGTTAATGGGTGATCCAGCAATGCATGCGTTAAACGTGTCACCTTGGGTATCAAAGAAGGGACTATACAGTCTTATGAGGAAACTTGGCGAAATATACCTTTGATTAAGTTGATGATTCAAACATACTCGTATCTTTCCCTTGCGTCTGTTATGTACGACTTTAAATTTAACCCATTGATACATGGAAGGAAATCATGCAATTTCTACAAAATGCCTCGGGTATTATAAGATGCAACATGACAAGAAGTTTACCAAAAAGAAGGTGATTTGACAGCTTTTGTGGTGGATATAACTCAATGGTTGTCATTGTGAAAGGTTCTGTCACCCTCTGGGCGATATTCATTGAAAATGGAAAGTTTAAGTAAAATATGCAGAATAAATTTTGTTGTTCATCTCTGTATTATCAAATTAATAATAAATAAGATCAAATGCTTGATCTGATATTTTAATGACTCAGAAAAGAGTGACCCAACAGGATTCGAACCTGAAACCTACTGATATCTGGTCAGCGGCACAACCACCAGGCTATGCCAAAGTTTTCTTGGTTACAAATACCCGAGAATCATTGCTTACGTCTGAGCTCATTAATATTCAATAATCCCGAAGTAGGAACAAATTGTATTAATGAATGGAAGGTTTGCAGAGAGAATTTACGATGCAGAATACATTTTGCAGTTCATCTCTGTATTATAAAATAATAATAATAAAGGACATTTATATTGCGCAGATACTAAATAATAATAACTCTACTGCGCATTACAATATAATTATTTTGTATGAACACGAACAACACAAATTAAATTTCAATATTAACACAAGTGGGTTTTCAACTCTTTCTTAAAACTCCTATTACGAGATGAAGCAGCAAAATTTATTCTTCATCTTAATTCTCTCTGCAAACTTTCCATTCTTTAATTAAAAGGTTCGTAAGTGATAAGCGGAAATAAGGTTGAAAGCAACAGAAACAAAATCACCGAAATACCAAGTCGACCGCCAGGCATTCCATAATTTTGCCTCCAAGGTGTCAAAATCACACTTTAGTTGTTCTTTAAACAAAATGCTTTGAAAGAACTTTGTTAGGGATCTCCCTTGAAATATTTGAAATGGACAATTAGTTGCTGTTTAGTGGTTTTCAAGCATTGTACTTGGCCCCTGTCCAGGAATATGTTCCTATATTTTTTGATTAAATAAACTTTGACAGGAACAACGGAAGGACCTGTCCCTTACGAAACTACACATACCTCAAACATCACGAAGGTCTCCCACTCCTCGTAGGTAGTTCAAGGACTATCCCATTGTGAGTTATTAGCACCAGATTTCAAAATAATTAACCGGACACGCCAGAATCCATTACATTAGAGTGGGAGTGCATATTCTCGAAAATAAATAATTCGTGATGTGATCATAGTATATTGGTATCATCTTTCCAATGTAATATGGGTAAAAGCAAACAAAGAATAATGGATGTGATTACACCAGATGTTTCGTTAAATCTAAAAAATAAGGGTAAAGTAGTAACTTAATGTGGGGGAGAACAAATCTATTTAGCAGGTAATAATGTTTTCTGAAATCCTGATTAATAGGCTCGATAGATGGTAGAGAATCGTCAACGGGATAGAAATCAAGCAGAATTATCAGTCTTCCAAGATGTTGATTTCTGACAAGTTATTAGTCTGTGAAGATTATACCGACGCCTTTTCACTCAAGTATTTAACCCGTTGAAACCTGTGACATCGAAATACCACTAACATAATACACTATCTTTTGCTAATGGGACCGAGAGAGTTAAATATTCACATTGAGAAAAAGCTGTGAAAGTGATGGACTGCAATTTGTAAGGGATGCAGTGATACGTGGATGGAAGACACGCAATATACTTCTTTAGAACACTGGTTTTCCTCTCTCCATCCATCACTCCAGAATAACATGTGAGATGTAATTTCGACCGGAAGAGAACGGTTCTTGGTCGAAGTAAGAAAAAGCTGCGTATACCAATTATCAATGACACCTTTTTTTCTTGGCTATTTCGTCATTATGTGATACCCCTTTTTTACGTCAAAGTACCACGTTTGGGTTGATATATGGAAACCGCAAGCAAGCGCGGTTATACCTGTTCCAGTGAATGATCGGTAGATGTTCGGAGTGAAAAGGAACCATTTTTTGACTTCCTCTTTCGACAGGCGATCAATTTGAGTAAGTTTACTTTCTCGACTTGTTTTGAAGATTGTTGGCTCAACAACCAGACAATGACCGTTCGAGAAATGATCGTGCCACATTTTCATTGATCTTTTTGATGACTGCAGTATGAAACAGAATCCATGACGTACTTATACAAATATCAAGCTATTATATTATTTCCAACATAATGATAATTCACTCATGTGCCGTTTGTGTGCTTAAGCGAAACTATATAAAGCAAATCTCTTACAGAGATGAGTTTGTTGTTTCCAACTCTTCAAATCATCAATACGTATTGCACTTTAGCTGTTAAACATGGATACAAGAACGAACCCACCCGCATACACACATACACACACGCGCGCGCACACGCACGCACACACACATACACACAAACACACACACACATACATACACACATACACACACATAAACATACATACACACATACACACATACATGTATACACACATACATACATACACACATACACACACACACACACACAGACAGACACACACACACACACATACACACAAACGCACGCCATCTCACCTATGATCAGACTCATACATATTGATTTTTTACAAATTATACGTAAACACCTAAACTTATAATGAAAGAGTAAGAGTGATACAAATGCCACAAAATAATCTTTACACAAATTTCAAGTCACAAATCCTAAGCCTAAGGTACAATTTTGCCAATACTGCAAAGAAATACTAATTAATTTGATTTATGAGTAGGAAAGGTGCACTTTCGACAAACAAGTTATTTCTAAGTCATTATCACTCACAGATAACAATGAAGTGAACTACCAGAAAGAAGGGCAACGTTATTAAATTTGGATGAAAATGCGTTTGGAGCATGTTGAAAAGCTGTTCGTTAACCTCATAAATTAATAAAATCCCCTTATCCATCCCGACTAAAAATATAATGCCTTTTTGTACTCGTCAAGGAGGAAGCGATGGAGTGGACAGGTACCAAATTAAACTCACGCAGTATAACCAATTTACGAGAATACCTTTGTCTATCATGAGAACCAATCATAGGGATAGTACAAAACTGCAAACGTTGGTTTAAACGCATTTTCTCGTTGGTTAAGATTCAAACCTAGCTTATGATAGGCTGTATTTACGTAGGACCAAGACCATGTTTGGTTGGACATTTCAACATGTATGGACATTGATACGTGAAATAAAATGTTGGGATGCTTCACGGGACTGCCAAGAATGGCAATAGGCTGTCTGACAGACTGCAAGAACTACGATGACACCAGATGGGGCAGACATGCGTGAACCAAATTATATTTCTCCGAACGTAACCGAGTTTTACCATGTTTATGATTTACTTAAATAACTGTCTAAGATTGTCCACGCCTTGTCATGTATCTTAATGAAATGTTTTGATCAAGTTTACCGATTATTGGACTTTCTACACCAAATCACCTGCCAATAATTGAGTTACGAGTTTATAAGCGAAACCAAAATGATTACAATATTACAAAAAAACTGATATCTTTACTTGACTAATACAACACCATGTTCGTTTGCTGAGCACGTAACAATCTCTATGTGAATACGACTTACGTTTGTTGCCATCATATTTTTTCTGTATATGCAGGTCCAAAGTTAGCAATACCCCATGGAGAGTGACATTAATGTCAGTTTCTGGTATTAGCTGGAGAGGACTACAGCAGAGAAACTACATGTCCAATCTGTGGTTCACAGCAGCTTATGGTAGCTGGAGTGAAGGATTGTAACAAAGTAATTAAATGAGTGATTTAAGGTGCTTATGTACTCTTCTTTTGAAAGATTGTGCACACTTGTCCGAAATATCTCCAACTGCATTTCGGGTAGACTGTTCCACACAGATACCACAGAGTGGATGAATGTCCTGCTGGTGGAGGATATGTTGAAACAAAGAATGACTATCAATATTATTGACTCCAGACGCGGAAACGACCTCCTACGTATCCATAGTACAACTAACGTAATCTTTATATGTGCTGAAGACAAAAAAAAATAAAAATATGTACACTTACCTTAAGTAGGGTATTTCAACGTTTCGCACTATCTGCTCTAATTAAGCATCAGTTTAGTTCCCTCAGTTGGTATAGATCCAATGGCACACAACTGCCGAAGATTTAATGTGGCAAATGCAGGAGAACCTTCACTGTATAATGATTTTAAGTATTTCTAAGCCGAGAGATTCGCACAGCACATTGACAGTAAACGAACATGAAAGGGCGTCCTTCGTGCTATTGTTCAAAGACCTCATGATTATTGATTTCTTAGTTATTTAACACGCTCCAGTAAATTAAATAATGGATCATGTCTTTTGTCACATCACTGAACAATAGACCCACTCGTGCACGAATACTACTGCTCGCTTAAACACACGTGATTTTCTTCTTATACATTTATTGTTTTGTAAAGAACGGTTACACATGCGCACATGTGCTTTCAAACACTTAAAACTATTGAGAATATAACAAATAGTATCCAGCAAGATATAAAGCTAAACATAATCGTCACATAATAGGATATATCTCCATACCTGGAATAGGATGAGACTTAGTTCTGAGTACATCGATTACCGGATTAACGCGAAGGGATCTGAGTAGCATGTTGGTTTTGAACAATATTTGGAAATATAATGGGGAAAAGTCCATGATACTTTCTCGATTATAAGCTATAAATTGGTTTGTATGTTATAGTACGATTTGTGCAGGTGGACATCACTACATGTAGAATGATCAATGATATAACGAGTTTATAATTATATGCAATTACCAATGATCAACGGTTGGTAGTTCCATAGATTATCACAATATTGAGACACATCAACATCAAGTATTGATGGCTTTGCGTTGGAATACATTGTATAATAATTTTAATAGTAGCCATTCATCATGTCTAGTTTTGTTTGATCCCTGTGAGGACTCATACAAAGGTGATTTGGTAAACACGGATGGGGATTGAACCTCCAAGTTCTGACAACAAACAGGTGTCATGTCCACTATACACTGTGTAGATCAATCATTTGATTATATCTATATTTATGTCTGGACAGGCGAGTTGGCTCAGCTGGTAGAGCATCCGCTTCTCAACCGAAAGATTGTAGTTCTACTCGCGGTTGGATCATAACAAAGACCATTATAAAAAATAGTACATACTGCCGCTATCCTGGCGCTCGGATATCTACAGTAGAAGGTGTAGGCTACTAGAGCACATACCCCCATCCCCTGTAGTCAAACTGTCATGTGTAGCCATGTGGCCTATACGGTTACGGAAACAGTGATAGGCACCGTCCTAGGCTATGTTCCACTTCAGGAGCGGGACGGATTTGACTTTTTTTTAAAACTAATATTTATGTTTATATCTATATCTAGCCCATAATCTGTATATCTGTATCTTTTTACATTGTATCCACTGATCTATATCTACAGTATTTATATTTATATCTCTATATGTATCAATTTCTGTATCTTTATCTATATATTCATCTCGCTGTTTAACAAACATGTGTACTTTTTTCAGGAGTTTTTTTTTTTTTTACAGTGGATTGCTTTTAGTGATTGTTGCAAACAAGACACTGTGATATTTACAATCATAAACATGAAATACACGGTATTACATATTTAAAATGTTAAAGCTACAAACGCACTCCAGACCGTTTTAAGTTTCGTTTAATTTGCCGAGTTCGCTACAAATCGAACCGGACATGGCCACTTCAAAGCCGTAAATGGACAACGCAGTCATCCGTAAAACTTCGCTTTTTATTGATTTTATAATATTACCTCGCTCTTACCTGCATCCCGTCCTTCGAAAGCTAGAGTAAATCGCAGATTTGAAACCATTGAACAAAATTGAGCACACAACATTTTTTTTTTTTGCTCTTCCGATAATTGAGGCCCGCTACAATCTGCAAAATACCGGGGAGGAGTTGATTTATTTTACTAAACCTTATAATTCCCTTGTGCTGAACCTCCTCGCAAAGCAAACTACATCACGGAGTCTGTTCACAAAAGTGCAAAGAGCTTCCCTAGGAAGTCACAAAGCCTTCAGTATACAAAAATAGTTGCAATAACAAAGGCAATAATGATGATAATCATTATGGAGAACTTTATCAATGACATCAGGTTTTAAGACCAAAGGTAATTAGAATTTCACGAGAAACAGGACTCCTTGATTTAGGTCAAAATGATTCTAGAATGAAATACACAATTCAAAGAATATAAACATTTCAATGTGAAATGTTCCTCCTTGTTATTATCATCAGAAACCGTATAGTGTTAGTTGAATACACTGAGTGGCTTTTCTATATGTGTTCTTCATTTTTTATCATGCCTATACATGTACTTTAATTCAACAGAGTCACAAGATATGCATGCTCCTTTCTTCTCAATATAACAGATTCAACAAAATAAAATTCCTATCAACCTGTGTGAATAGGAGAAAACAAGGAGATTAACCCCATTAAATATCTTGTAAATTCTCGTGTATGGCAAATTTTACCAACAAATAGTTAAAGAAACGAGAATTAAAATGTTAAGTTTGTATTTAACAGCCGTAAAAACTAAATTTGTCAGCCATCTCTTTACTCTTTTTCTGTAAGCTGGATTAGAGTATAGAACTAAAAAGTCGATCGATTTGAAATTCTTTTCAGTCTTATTGAGATACAATCCACGTTTCGCCTTTGAATAAAATGAGGAAAAGTGATTTTTCTATGATAGCTACAAAGAAAGTGAACAAGGTCTTAACGGGCAATTAATTGTATCCTTAAGGTGGGATTGTCGGCGCCCGCCTCTGGACAGCCCATTCGATACGCCCCACAAATAATGGATTAATCGTTCGAGTGGCCAACCGAATACGGATTCTGTTGATTTCCAAAAATACCAATGACACAACTGGCACCTCACAAAAATAAAGCAAATACATGTATGTTAAGTTCGTTTGGTATGTAGGGAGGCAGGAAAATATGTAGTAATCAAGAATACCTGCTAAAATTTTATGATAGGGTTTGAGAATGAACTTTGAAACGCTATTTTGTTCACACACAGAAACCCCTGTAAAATGGTATGAATTTCAAAATAAATCGAAAGGTCCCTGAACTCAGAATTTTGACCGAAACCTTGCATCCGTCATCCCTGAGTAATAAAGTAGAAATTCTTACAAATACGTTCTTTTTAATAATAATTTCTACAGCGCCCATGACATGTTCACGTGAAAGTACGTACATTCGACGCACCAATATACATTTCGTACACCTATCTGAATGAATGTCGCACTAAAGTACCTTTTAATATCAAATACAGAAATTAGGAACGAAAGGCTATTCAATCGGAGAAGTTTATGTAGTATATCATTAACTCGCTATAAGACATTGAATCCCATTCCATGTGCAAGAATTGTAAATGGTGTCATGCAGAAAAACTAAATTGAATTGGCGCATCACAGTTTACAGTGAATTCTTGTAGGATTGCTGTAATACTGGTACTTTTTTTTTAGGAAGTGTATATATACCCCGCAGCTGGCAACAGAAAACAAATTTTTCATTCGATACCCCTATGTCAGTAGCCAATCAGAAGGAGTGTTACACGGGAGTGTTACTCCCATGCGCATTACGTATGCGGGTTTAAAATTCATGGCGCTTGTACGTGACGCCAGCTGCCATGCCTTACGTTACATGTACATGAGTCGCGAGGGAGCGGCTCCGAAAATTCCTGCAAATGGCGTCAGATTCGAATCGGTAAGTGTGTTTACATTTCATTTGTTTCGCCATATTATTATTATTCTATTGTGCATTAAATTGACATACTATAACAACATTCCGAAGCAATTTTGTTGGTGTATAATGGCAAGCAAGAGTGACCTTATCAAGCCTACCTGGGGTGGCTTAGTCCCGCGTACTGTGATTTACGTATGCTACAGATACCCCGAAATTTGTCACTATCCTTGCGGATTAGTCATGGGGTGTCTATTTATGTCAGAATCAAATGACAACTTAAAACATGAAATCTCCAAAGAATCCATTTACTGCGGGTGATTAGACAAAGTCAATCTACCAAAAAATGCCAGCTGTGTGACATCGGGAGAAGTCGTCGCAGGTTGAGACGAAATGCGGTTACGCAGTGTTTTATTTTCCTTGCATTACCCGCAATTTTGGGACCACAACGGAAAATTTGAGTTACAGTTAACAACAGCGGGGAACCCTAGTGATTTTTTTCTTGGGTAACCCGCTTCCACACCTACTAATGTATGTGGTTCTAAGCAAAGCTATTCGGACCACATACGCCCTCTACTGGAAAAAACGAACAAAGTTTGCCCCAGTGTGGAATTGAATGATTCTGTCCAGACAAACCTGAACAAAGTTTTGTTCAGAACACTGGGCAGAAATCTTGAAAATTAAAAATGAAAATGTTGAAGCGAAGAGTCCTTCATTTGCAATTTATAGGTTGAGTTC
>JZLH01S0322677.1:0-14327 GCA_001188425.1 Eucidaris tribuloides | reverse complement strand
GACAACACAGTCACGGAAAGGAGGGATAAGGCTACCTCCCATATAAGAAATATGGGTTGTTAGTCCGGTCGGCATCATTATATCAGCAGTGTAACGCCAGAGATTTCCCAGTGACAGAATGAATATACAATGAATTGTATTTCTCACACATCAGTAAAAATTAGGATGGAACCTCTGCCTTGGTCATGGAATTATGAAATGGTAAGGTGAGAACATTATTTCTTGAAGAGGGTCTTGTTAGTAGAGCAAATTCTGTTTTGGTACTGTCAATTCTCTAGACCAGCACCTACTTCACAACATCAAGCAAAATCATGAGACTTGTTTCAGTGGGTAATAACAAGAACTTTAATTATGGTTAGTTATGTTACGTAAAGAGGACATGAAAAAAAATCACAAGTCTTTTTGTCCTCAAAGTTTTCTCAACCTGTTTTCAACCGACACAAACTGTGGTATTCATGCTATTTCTGGCATATTGACAAGTCATTTGATATATAACTTATTGATAAAAATCTTTTCATTTTTAACTACAACATCAAAAACATGGTTAGTTACGTTACGGTTAGTTACGTTACATTTTGTCCATCCACACAAATTTGCGTTTATTCATGTCTTTTTCAGATTTAGTATGCATATGTGGGGCTTTATTACTTGCACAACAATGAGAAGAGGCTATTGGCATGGAAAAAACTGCAGAATAAATGATAATTTTTCATAAAACTGAGATTTAGTCACACTAGTCCCACATGTGGTATTTCATGTATGGTTCTGATTCTCCTAGAGGGTGTTGTTGAAGATGTAAAATTTAGAGTAGAAATGATGTCCCCCATTGTTTCTTCATGAGTCATACCCATTCAAACCATTTAAATGTAATACGATTCAAGGCAGACCAATTTATATAATTTGTGATTTGTCCAATAATTCACGGAATTGCCCATATGTACTTTGGTATATCAAAATTATGTTAGACACTGTTATCAATCAGGGTTGCAAAAACAATTAGACAAAAAAAGAAAAGAAAAAAACTTTGGGGACCAGAAAAATGTGTTTGCTGTACATAACAAAATTTTGTTGTAACAGTGTTCATTATCCATGTAACGAGAGTCCACTGAATTACAACATAAAATAAATAGATTAAAAGACTACACAAAAGTAATGATCAAACCAAATTAGTCACACAAATCTGCATTGGTCCCCCATTCGAACTTATTTAAACGGTGGATCAGATGGCAAAGGCAAATAGTGTATGTTGGTATGGGCATGTGTTGATTACGTTTTGAGGAGGGCGTTTGAGTTTAGGGTGGATGGGAGGGGGGGGGGTCAGCGACCAAAGAAGACATGGACGAAGCAAGTAGTGGAGGAGAGTAGGAGGGTTGGGTTGAAGAAGGATATATCGAATTGGGTGAAGTGGAGGGAGGGGGTAAGGGCAATAGCTGAGCGAGTGAGGTGAATCCGTAATCGGGGACAAAACCAGATTTCTTAAATCTACATGTATTCCAAGTGGGAAGTTTAAGGGCCTGAAAAAGGTGGGGGGGGGGTCATTTGACAACAAGAAATGTTTTTTTTTTCTTCCAAAGTTACTCAAGTGGATTGAACACATTTTGTAAAGAAAATCTCCATTATTTTGCATAGTCTGGTTGAGTGAGCTACGCCAGTTGTTTAATTCACTCCTTTACAAATCAAGATTGCTATCCTTGGGTATGTTCTCATCAATAAAAACATTTTATTATTGATTTCAAACATATCTGTAATGAAAAAGTATATAACAAATACAAAGTACAAACAAATTAACACCTTGGATTTTGATTAAACGAGCAGGTGAATAAAGTACATACACAACACGCAACACACAATGTCACAATGTAGAACCATACACTTTGAGCCTTTAATCAAGTTGAAGTGACAAAATATGCACGTATTATTTTAATAAAGGATATACATGTTATCTGGAGTAATATATACGTAGAGGATAATAGGTGCGAGGAACGGTGTAATGTGTGTGTGTGTGTGTGTGTGTGTGGGTGGGTGTGTGTGTGTGTGTGTGTGTGTGTGTGTGTGTGTGTGTGTGTGTGTGTGTGTGTGTGTGTGTGTGTGTGTGTGTGTGTGTGTGTGTGTGTCCTTCTTTATACATGTATTTAAAAGAGATATTTTGAATGGCTAAGTCGGAGGCTCATAATCCGAAGCATTCCCAATAATTAAAAAAATCAAGTAATCCTGAGGCTGGTGGCTGGAACCACTGTTCCCATGACATGGAAATTATGTCTGGTTACACTTCATGGTGACATCTGAGCCCCAATAAGGGCAGAGAACGATAACTTGCCACACTACTACATGTTCAAATATTCAGAATACAAAATCATGTGAAAGCCATTATTACGTATTTATTCATCAATGTACATTTCACACATTCAATATTTCACAAAAATGACAAATTTTGTGAATATATCCGATAATATTATCAAAATCTTCATATTAAGCATCAAAAGTCGAGATAAAGTTCGGGATGTACATGGCAAAAAATGAATATATGCAGATGTGTTGGAATTGTAGATTTGTTGATAGATTAGTCAAGGCACTAAAGGCACACACGAAATTCCTACCTGAACATAAACTCCTGCTGTAGTCACTTGTTACCAGGCAACAATTTTTTTGAAAGCAAATTAATAATACAAGAGAATATGTTGGGGGTGCGCTGGGCGCACGTAAGTGGCGTACCTGGTGTACGCCAGTGGAGGCAAAATCTAGGTCTAATTTTTCTCCCGGACAGCCCAGCCGCCGGGGGGGGGGTGCCTTTTGATACATGGTCCCCCTCCTAGATCAGCTGACAAGCCCCCCTGCCCCTCCCCCCCCAGGTACGTTATAGTGGTGCACGTATATCCCCCTTCTCTCGCTGAGGCGGAGGATTTCCACCCTTGGCAACAGGGATGGGCAATTACATTCCTAATTACATTCTTGGCCAGGTGCAAATCACCATGACTAAAACCTGCCTGGCCTAGCCAGAAGAGGTTATTATCATGTTAATCAACACCTGCTTGTTGTCCTTTGCAACACTAAAAAAAACACTAGGAATGTAATTGGCCGAACCCTGCACGCGAGACTGACACCCTCTTAATTCTGCTTTCAGCAGCTGATTTTCCAAGATATGCACCTCCCCCAGCATGCCACTTTAGTTCCCCCTCCCCAAGACGTGCACCTCACCATGCCCAAACCAACCTAGCTCTTGAATAATGTATACGTTGACTAGGCCTATAATTAATCATCACTATTCATACACGCTTATCCCATTAAAACAATAAAATGCGAGACACAGACGCACGAACACACACACACACACACCACACACAACACACAACACACAACCACACCCACACCACACACACACACACAGCACACACACGCACAACTACACAGTTGCACACACAACAGCACACAACACCATCAACACACGACACACACACACACCACACCACACACACACACACAGTGCCCACACACACACACACACACACACAGCCACACCGCCACACACACACAGCACACACACACATGGACACACTCACACTTACTGATTGAACGCGTAAGATTGTTCAATATTATTCCATAAATCGATCTCTGTCAATTTACTATCTATACAGTGTGCACTTTCTTCAGGCCTAGTAAGCTGAAACATGGTTTTCAGAATTTTTCAATCTTCCTTGGCGCAATGAATCATTTCAAAGCTTGCTAGATTGTCAAAAACTGGACGGAATTGATTTTCTCTTGACATTTCAGTCTGTAAAGTATTTGTGAATTCTCATCACTCAATGTAATTTCTTTATTCAAAAGTCTCTAAATCAGTACAAAGGGAGAAAAAATGTTAGATGATTAATTTTGAGTACAGACCTACTCATGTAGGACTAATGTTAGGTGTGAAAATAGTATGAAAATACTGGCCAAATACAGCACACACATTTCCACGATATATTTCGCCTGAAAATGTTCTTTAGTCTTCTCTCAAAACAGCCTTCGTCCACAAGAATAAATTTACTTCTATGTTTAAGTTCTGTTTTCTGTCCAAATTCCAGCATAAAGTCAGGCATAGAAAGAAAAGTATAGAAAGTTTCAATAAAGCAATATAAAAATTACAGAAACTATTCAGGATTGGCTCAAATTCAGTGAAATTAAATTAACTGTTTCCATTTCATTTTCGGATTTTATATTAGCAATCTTTTCATCGATATGCTTTCATTTTAAAGACGCTATATAACACTGTGGAAGACCCGTTTAAAAAATTGTCGAACTTTGCTATCTGACATATCTGACAGTGTTAGAATGGACAAATAAACACCGTAGAACACAAAAGTTTGGACAGTTATGCTGTCACTAGTACAATATGTGCAGATACAAATTGGCACATTGATTTTATATCGGGCGATAGGAAATTCTGCAACACAGCAGTTTATGGGGGAAAGCTGGAATAGTCTCTCAATGATTTTTACTTTTTTAAAGCACTTACTGATCGTTTTAAACTGAATTTTTTCAGGGCTTCATTTTTAGACCATGTCAGAGACACTGGTAGCATGGGGAATCATGCAGCTCAGATTTTTTAAACTGGAAGCACTGTTATACAGTCCCTTTAATAATCAAGCCAAATGTTATCTTTCACTTTCTAGATTTATATAGTTTCATATACAACGTAGAAATTATATATTTTTTTGGCCGTGCTCTTTTTGATGATCATTTCTAATGAAAATGACACCATTGCAATGCTTTTATACCGATATGTACAGTATATGCCTAACTTAACCCTAACTGCACTGGGAGGGGGGGGTGGGAGCCCCCCCCCCCCCTTTCGACGTTTCGCGCAATATTTCGGCAACGCGCAAAACAGTTGCCGCGGTGTTTCATGACTTTTTTTCTCTCGAGTCTCGCGCATCTTGTGAAACCAAATTTGCTACGTCCGGGTATGTGGTTCTGAAGTAACATTTCAAACTTGCATGTCAGACCAAAAATCGCTCAAAAACATGATTTCCTGTACAATTCCATTGCATATTGTGTTTTCAGCCAAAATTCATAAATGTATGATTATTTTTACTTTTACTGGTTGAAATTAATCAATTTTATGCAATTTATGGCTGCAAAAGTTTCCCCGACAAATTTCAACGAAAAAACAAAAAAACAAAAGGTCGGAAAAACTACGAAATACATAAGAAATTGAAAAAAAAATACATACGGAATAAGTTTAGGCCTAGATATCGTAAATTTTTTGTGTTACATTTGTTTAAAAACGCTACAAATATTATCTACACTAAGAATAAGCACATTTGGAGCTTTATTTAGTGGCTTAGAGCAAACAGACTGATTTCACTCATAAATTACGCATAATTAGCATAATTTATCAAACGATATCATTTTTTTTAAAAAAAGTAACAATACAGTTTTGTAATGTACATGGCGGGTGACGGCGTGCGTATTTTCGTCGCGATCGGGCGGTCGACGGCCGAGATCATAAGGGGGGGGGGGGCCTCCGAGGCCCCCCATCAGTATTTTCATGGAGCCAAATAGCCCAGTACAATAAGCCGAAATATGATAATCAAGCAAAATGAAGGCCGGGCCACTCTGTTCTTCATAAAGACACAATTTAACAATGACCCGCGTTGCTTATCCAGCAACCAGCAAATGTTCTCGGCAGAAGGGCCTTAACATTTAATTGTTTCTAACTTGAAAACAATAGGCCCCTTTCACATGAAATCAAGGTCATGTGGTATTTTTTTAGATCCTTCTGTCATTCTATCAAGTGCAAATATCAAATACATGTAAGGCAATGTTTCTGATTAGAAAAAAAAAGTACTGTTAAGGCCCTTCTGTCGGAAACATAATGCTCAGCTGGGGCCCTTTTGCCGGACAAGCGACATATCCCCCATGCTATAAGTGTCTCAGGCAAGGTCTAAAATATGAAGCCCTGAAAAAATGTACTTCAGCACAATCATTTAGTGCTTTTAAGGAGTGAAAAATGGATGTGTACCCTGTTTTGCCATGTCCATTTCCCCCATAGTCTGTTGTGTTATGTGTCTGTTATGTTTAAGCATACAGTGGCAACATAACTTTCCAAAATGTTGTATCCCAGGATCATGGCCCTGGTAAGGAAATTTTTCATGGCACCCCCTGCAAAAAAGACGTATTTGGCCGTGAACAATTTGTGAAAAAAAAACTTTTTGGCCGCGAAAATTTTCCGCCGACCCCCCCCCCCCCCCCGGCCTGAGCGACTTTTCGACTATTGATTTGGCCGTGAAACTTGTTTTTGCCCACGAAAATTTTCCGCCGACACAAGTCATGTAATTTGATCTATCTATGGAGTCACTACTCTTTTTACCCGCTTTCTTCTCGTCGGGAAATATTGTGGATTGAAGTCAAATCTATCTCTGGCTAAAAAATAGTTCACATCCTCACTTCTGTAATACGTGAAGAAGAACCAGATATTCAAAAACGATTCCAGAAAGAAAAAGCGCATGGTGGCCTGAAACTGCCAGAGATAAAAGTCCAGAGAAAAATCATGTGTACCAACTGCATAACACATGTATGCCTCAATCGCAAGATAAATAACAACTCTAACACCTAAAACAAGTCGTAAACAATTTCGCGTTTTTACATAATCTACCCGTATGTTTTGGATAAGGCTTTTCATCGCAGCTTTCTTGTACTCAATACCTTCTCGAAGATCGCAAACGTTGTTCTCGTAGTCGAAGATTTCCCGTTCAATTTGTTTCAACTTTCTGATATTCCGCCAATAGTTTCTGTCCAGTGGATTTATGTACCATGATTTCAGCGTCGAGATACCAAAAACGACAAATCCAAGTTCCAGGCCTTGATGGGACCAAGCGCAGATTACGATGAAGAACAAAATCCTCAGTGCCAGGTTGTTCATGGAGTACAGGATCAGAGAAGACAATGTGTTATCTTGAGGCCCGGGAAGGATCAGTAGAAAAAGCCACCGTACGAAAGTGAAAGGCTCTAAGCTCCGTTTGATGGCTGAAATCAGAATAATAATGCATACGTCAAAATATTTGATTACGTTGATAAGCACTACAGACTGAAATGAAATAGCCATTTTTTTATAATGAAAACTCTTGTTTCCTACTTTCTTATTCTTACAAGCCGTGGAATTTGTCTATTTTTTTTTTGCAACTTGCCACATCTCTTGACATTTGGAAACACAAAATAATTGAAAAAAAACTGACGATTTTGTTTTAATACTGTTATAGAAATTTGCTACCAGTGTTCATTCAAATATAATCTTGGGGATTTGATATCATTTGCAATCTTCTTCTTCTTCTTCTTCTTCTTCTTCTTCTTCTTCTTCTCTTCTCTCTTCTTCTTCTTCTCCTCCTTCTCCTCCTCCTCCTCCTCCTCCTCCTCCTCCTCCTCCTCCTTACAACATTAAAAAGCCACCATATAGGGGGAATCCACACAATAGGGTTTATTCCGTCACAATAGGAAGGAAAGCGTTGAGGCGAAAAAGTGTAGGCTTACGTTAAGGGGAATCGAAGGAATAGGCCGAAAACAAAAGAATTCGACCTAAGGTAGCAATTAGAGTTATGATGATTATGATGATGATGATGATGATAATAATAACAATAATATTAATAATAATAATAATAATAATAATAATAATAATAATAATAATAATAATAATAATAATAATAATAATAATAATAATATATAGCAAATAAAAATAAAAGAGAAGAAGGAGAAGGAAGAGATGAAGAAAGAAGAAGAAGAAGAAGAAGAAGAAGAAGAAGAAGAAGAAGAAGAAGAAGAAGAAGAAGAAGTATTTTAATTGCAATATTATTAGGCTACCGCCTGTTCAACGTATTTCTCCTCACTTTGGCATGCTGTTGTTCCAATATTGTGGTGCAATAATTACAACACATGAGTCTGCACTTTTCCCTTACAAAAGCGTGCCATGCAGTGTGAAAGGCCGTCGGATTGTAGTAAATCGTTAGTGCATGTATTGTGAGTCATGCGTTATTATGTACTTTACTAGGCTCTTGTATATAAAAAACCCTCCCTACTCAAAAATATTTCAACATACACTATAATGCATGCATTTTGGGTTGAAGGGATCTTTCTATAATGACGTCCTAACGAAGTTTATCAATTGAAAATAAAAAGAAAATCATTTGAAATTATATGAATGGACAATAATTTTTCTTCGTTCTCCAGGGCAGAAGATTATCAAATGCAGGTGCACCCACGGAAGAGGGGCTGGAACATAAAATTTAACATTTTTTCGCCTCCCTGTAGGGGTGGGGGTTTATTCACACTAGCAGCGTAATGCGGGTTCATATTTCCCGTGAAACGGATTTGATGGCTTGGAAAGACTTCTAACAAACAAAAAATGCTAATGTGTTTCTCTGACACGGTCTCAGAAAGAAGACACCTCACCGCAAAGACGAAAGAGCCTCCTATCTAAGTTCATATTATTATCTCCACATTATTATATCGGATGTACTAAAAAGTCGCATTACAGCAAATTTAAGGACGTTTGCAATTATAAACCGCCTTTAGAATTGAAAAAGAATAAGAAATTACAACTTGAGGGAGTCCTTTTCTGAAATATGGGGCGTATCCCCCTCATCTCAATCTTAATGCAAGTACAACCGTACGAAACTCGTTTAAAATGGCCACCTAAGGGAAACAAAAAATGTGGCCTATACAGAAAGTTGGCTGCTATATACATGTTTTTAAACATATAATTTGTATTCAATTGAAATCTTTCCGTGATGATTACAGGCAAAATGGTTTCTAAGACAGTTTAATTCTATATGATATACAGGCTAAATGCAATTATATTAATGTTATATATATATAAATGAATACTGTAAATTACAGGTCGAGTACAATTTAATACAACAAATGTATGCATTCAGAAATCACCAAACTTTGTAAATAATTATTGTTGTACCAAACTTAGGATCATATTCAACGATTATGAAATCCCTAACGGGCTACATTCTTTGATGATGATTAAGCTTTATCTCAACCAAACTGAATAGGCATACAGTACAAAATGTGACCAATTCACTCAATGTATATTACGGTAGTTCTTGAAATTTCTCCATTATGCTGTGCACATCTGATTCAAAAACACAATGTTCAAATTCTGCAGGTTTTTTTTTTAAGTACAGATACCCAACACAAACTAAGCATTAAATCGATTCACCATCACGTTATTTAAAGCAGAAATATGAGAACGGTGGAAGAGGATTGAGAGATAGGGGATAAGTAGCTAAGAAAAAAAGGGGCTAGATAAAGAGGAGGGAGGGGAGGAGGGGGAGTAGGATGATGATGATGAGGGGGTATGGAAGAAGGTAGGAAGGGGATGGGGAATGAATGATTAGAGGAAAAGAAGGGAAGATGAGAGAAGGAAGAATAAGGAGCTAGAGAACATGAAAGAAGATGATGTATGAATAAGGATTGGAGGAAGAGAAAGGGAGGAGGCGTAGAAGAAAGAGGAACAGGATAGAAGGGAAAGAAAATGGATCCAGGAATAAAAATATGATAAATATTCCTACATTGCGTATGTGCATCGTCAGGACACGGCCGGTTAAGTAGTTCTCTGATGTAGAAATTATCAGTTCTCTCTCTCACCGCATCTGAAGTATAGATGAAACAAAATTAGAAACTTTCGTATATTTTCCCCACAAATTGTTTAACCATTACATCAGTATTTTACAAAAAATCATGTCTCGTTCGATGGCTGATGGACTTCTTAATCTCTTGTATTAAAGATGTAATTATTTCAAGCAGAAGTTTATTTTGCTGGTAAACAATGGAACATTCCTGGCAAAAGCCTGTTGTAATCACTTGGCTCCAAACCAACCTGGTCTCCCTCTTAAATTAGGTAATATACCTAAAGTACAAAGTGCCTTATTTTAGGAATTAAGCCTAAATTA
Organism: Eucidaris tribuloides; assembly: GCA_001188425.1. Classification (NCBI taxonomy): domain Eukaryota; kingdom Metazoa; phylum Echinodermata; class Echinoidea; order Cidaroida; family Cidaridae; genus Eucidaris; species Eucidaris tribuloides. The sequence goes on along the minus strand of JZLH01S0322677.1, from coordinate 4,395 downwards.
GCTGACCATATAAAACACCTCTCCTCTTGCCGCGCCGATGATGCCATAATGCCCTATAGCAAAATCGTGCCCGCTAGCATTCAGCCAGGCGCCCAAATCTCGGCCCCCCCCCCCCCCGCCCCTCGCTTCTCGCCCATTTTCACACACCACACACAACACACACGGCACACACACACACACACACACACACACACACACACACACACACACTACACACACACACACACACAACACAACACACACATACACACACACACACACACGTGCTTTTTTGTGGTATGCCTTTGCTGTGCTGCCGCCGCGCCGCCTAAGTGTGTGTGTGCCTGTGGTATGGGTGTGTTGTGTGCCTGTGTGTGTGTTGTTGAGTGCTGTGGTTGTGTAGGTTGGTGTAGTGTGTGGATGCTGTGCTGTGTGTGTGTGTGTGTCGTGTGTGCTGTGTGTGTGTGTGTTGTGTGTGTGTTGCTGTGTGTGTGCTCGCATGTGTGTGCCTGTTGTACGTTTGCTGTTTGGTGGGGTGCGTGTGTGCCTGGAGGTGTGTGTATGGGAGGCCGGGGTCATCTTTATTATTACCGCCTAAATTTAAAAAAGTGCTGAGTACGTGGTTCACAGATACATATATTTGTAACGTGCATGTTGCCACCAAAAAGTTGCCCTCCCTCAAAAATGTAATTCTTCATGCTACAATCTTCAACTGCAAAATTCTGCTTTTAGCCAAAAAATGTATGAATATTTTGGCCTACTTACTTGATTCAAATGCCATTAATTTCATTGCTATTTTTATCGCAACAAGTGACAGCCTAATTAATTTTTCTGTGAAAAAAAAATTAGAGCCAAGACAAAAGGTTGAAACAGCACAGCAAAATACATAAGAATTTAGTGCAAATGGGTAAAAAAACAATGAAATACATAACGCGAATCAAAGCTTTAACTCACTCTCTTGAGAGTCGTTTGGTCGTATGTGCCTGAACCACATCCCTACTACAACGCTACCTAGACCAAAAATAAGCACATTTGGAGCTTTATTTAGTGACTTAGAGCAAAAAGACTCCTTTCACACGTAATCATGCATCTAAATTAGCATAATTAATTGAACACAACATCTCACTTTCCAAAAAAATAACAAAATACAAAATATATATATGATAGAGAAGATAACGAATGATACGCGCTGTGCGTACGGTGTGCTGTTGCCCACATTTTCTGCGCTCTAGTGAGGTACAGTCCGGCTTAAACCACCCGATGTCCGAGATCATAGGGCAGCCAGAGCGCCCTCGAGCTCACATCTTTCGCCCCTCCCGGTATTTCATGGAGCTTGTGACTTCGGCGTGACTCAACTACACCACATTATACCATGGCCCGGTGCCTCCCAAACAGACAGAGCCAATAGGAGTCCCATCATCAGCACCCCACATAATCTGTCTCGTCCGTTTCTACTGTACATGTTTGTGTTGTGTGTATGTGCTCCGGACATCACACTATAGACACGAACACGTTATCACCACAGTAGTACTTCCACCACTAACATCGGCGTACGAACTTATGTGAGCGTGAATCAACTAGAAATGTCATGATTACAGGTGGTTGCTGTTGCACCATGCATCTTATACATAAGCTGGAATTGTTTTATTGCTTACCTGTAAGTCGTCTCACTGCTGCGTGTCAGTGCTGATGTATTGCCTCTTCGTATGCTTACTCGCGCGCTTATATAAATATTATATATATCTCTTATTCTTCTCTGTTGATCTGCAAGCGAGCACAAAGCAGTGTACTAGCTATATTTTCCTCACTAAAAAAATCATCACCCACACTACCTGGGTGGACACACGCCCTCCTCCATCCCACTCCAACTATAACTATGTAGTGGCGTGTCCCATAGCCTGTCACCAGCTATAGGTCGTGGAGATCCTATATGATTAGTCGAGTGTGATTATATCTTGAGAAGAGAGCGATTAGTGGAGTGCTAATAATAATCCACAACTCCTAAAGAGACAGTTCATGTATGTTAGTGTGTACGATCTCGTGCCCAAGCAAGGTGCCTAAATGGTTTGCACAACTGAATAGGGGACTACACAAACTACAAAACACTCTATTTCCACAGAAACATTATTCACCTATTTAGATAATTCTAAGGAAATATTAATAAAGTAACGGAGAAATTTTGCTAAGCAATTTACCTAGACCTGATTAATAGTCAGCCAAACACTGTAGGGGAAAGAGTTGTGCATAATTGCATGCGGGTGTCCATGGTACTCATGCAGCCACCTAGATTCTAGATGAGTTGCGGTTGGCAAGCATCGGAGGTGGGTCCTGGAGGGTATTACAATAGCTTTGCATACTGAATGAAAGATTGGGTTATCGTGAGGGACTCATTGCAAGTCCATTTACTGTGCCGTTTCCGATTATCAATACTACAAGTAAACCAGCTTAGTGATAGTAGTTCAGAAAGTTATATCTTCACAAATGGAGTTCCACGGTTTACAATGATCTTAATGTCACATGAGAGAGTCTAATTCCATTTATGAAAAAAATTCTTGACTGTGCAATGCTAATAGACTAGCAGTATAAATCCTGTGTGAAACGTCTGAGATTCCATACGTCATGAATTGTTGTTTATGCAGAAAACTAATTATACTGCACTCCCTGTTTACACACTCTTTCCGTTCTTCTTGTGAGTTTCAATCCTTTGCTCAAAAACAGCAGATCGCGTTACTGCCACGCTAGCCAAGACGAGGCGCAGCTCCTCTGATTTGGTCCTCAACCGCTATCCCTGCGCGACCTTTGGCTAACGGCCTGATCGCGACCATTTTGGAACGGCCCACGCTGCACGTTTGCGTCTGTGGATTTTTTAAAATTTGCTCCTGCAGCCAAATGCGAAAAAAGCGATGAAGTTTTTAAAGCCGTCAGATTTAATCAAAACTCAATATTTTACCCCAAGTCTTATGAGCAGCGTGTTTATTTATATTAAGATCTTCACATTGGATTGATTTGAGCTGATTTGCATCATAGAGATGTTTTTGAAGGCAAATCAAATAACCCAATCTTTAAGTGCGGGATAAGGAGCTAACATACATGTACATATAGGTCATTTCCAGCTCATATTACGCCCTCCTTTCAGAAATGTGTGAGTGTGGCGTGTTAGTGAGTGTTTGCAATTAGCGCTGCAATCACATAAGAATACATGTATTTACAGATTCGCTTAAACACTATTCAGCATTCTCCCGGTATACGCTTATACGGGCCCACAGTGAGTCATAATACATGTTATGCTAGCCCACACACTGCACTACCAGTCTTCTGATAATCTGCATGCACAGACTTATATTTGGTAGTAAAATTCCAGAGTGCCTTGAACAGCGCTGAATTTTCTTGCGGTTAGGGCATCTGAACAGGCTATAACACAGACCCTATGAAAGTACGATGTTACTACATGCTAGTCTCGCAGCTACAGATGTTCAGACCCTGGATATGTGTAGCACGACAGACAAGGACTTTGTGTCATTCAAAGTGCAAACAGTCTTTGCGCCACCAATGAATATGGGGACAGAAGCATTTGGTAATATTTTTACGCTACACGCAAATTAAACAGCCCACGATTCATAACTCTATACTAGCTATACTATTACGCAACTATACAGCCTCTTTGAGTACTGCTCTCTATGTGCACCAGCTACTATGAAATTTAGTTTTTTTGAATTACGCGCTAAGCTATACACTGCCCATGCAAAACATGTACCAATACCAGAGTAGCTAACTCTATGTGATCGTATAGCCTTATTTGTCCTCGCTACTTGCTAGACTGACTCCAAACGAGTGTGCGCCCGTGTGTGTTGCATGTGCTTGCTGCATGTCGCGTTTACATGTATGTGTTATGTGTGTATGTGTGTGGTGTGTGTTTCGGGTGCGGGCGTGCATCTTTCAAAATCAATTACCTCACACTTATTGGCCATGACCTGAGCGCATTTTACACAAATGCAAACTAACTATTGTCTCTTTTGATGCCGAATGAAAATTATCTATTATTATAGTAGCGACAATCAACATCAATGTCTTTGGAGTGCAATTTGATCTCAATATAACAAGCCATTTTCTATTTTTCTATCTACCCTGAAAGTGCCATCCCACATGTTAAAGCTGCAAGGCATGTGCGGCTCGCACTAGCTTAAATAGACCCACGCTCCCAGATAACAATCTTCTTATTATTTCTTCATAGCATTTCCAAACTGGATTAGAAGAGTCGTACATGTAGCAAAAGTGGCATTTCTAGAGATCTTTGCCATTGACATTGGGCCTAGATGCGTTGACTCTGCCACAGACCTATTCAGTTTTATATAATAACAAATCAAATCATGCCACTGCAGAAAGACTTTAGCATGTGCTCTACAGTAGCAACGGAAA
>JZLH01S0322610.1:0-14307 GCA_001188425.1 Eucidaris tribuloides | reverse complement strand
TCATCCAATCTCAAACTCAGTTTGCTCTTCTGGAGGAGCTTGTTGACTTGAAAGCTGGAGAAATCCCCAGATTCCTGTCAGGGATGAACACATATAGACAAATATTCAGATATCAACTTTATTTGTTTAAGTTGGTGGGGGGGGGTAAAATTAATCTATTAAACAAAATACGAATTGCAGAAAACAAAATCAGGGAGCAAAATGAAATGCATTTTGAAAAAAAAAAGTAATAGATAAACATCTTTTCTATTTATATGGATATTATGCTCAGTAATATCACACACTATACTTTTTGATCACTCCATCAAATTACATCCACCTCCACCATTAGGCAGTCAGCACAAACCTTGAATACTAGAATAAATTTGTCATGGAAATCTAGTACTAGGCCTGTGGTATAAATCATTCAACAAAAACTTATGCGAAATTTTAGATATGTGGTCTCTGCACTCAAGATTTACTAACTCATGTCCTCTTAAACCCTTTGTTTTCCGAAACTGATTTGAATCCATTTAAACCTTACAAACCCAGCGGAAATCTACTGTGTAAAGCCTGGTCCAAGATTATTCACACCAACTTGGTTCTTTTTTTAAACACAAGTTCACATGACTTGAGATGGTGGTCATGATGATGACTGGTAATAAAACCCTGCATGAGAACAAGTCTCCCTCCCCCTTCAATTCTAGCCCATAAATAATCAGGCTCTGCAGTTAAGTCTTAACGTGCCGGAGGATCTAAACCTCTATGGACTTTGTGTGTATTATTTGGTGCAGATCTGCGACTTCAGCATGTTAAAAGTTAGTTAAACAGAGTAGAACCCAATTTCCTTTCAGAAAACAGAGTAACGTACAGTCAAACCGGTCTTAGCGACCACCTCTCTATAGCAGCCAACCTGCCAATACTGGCGACTAAGATGATTCCCCTGGAGGCAATATATTATCATTAATATTATTATTACTATTACTATTATTATCATTATTATTATTATTGATTTGCCATCTTTGCAGATGACAGGGACTAGAAAAGTGAACTTAATCATTATTACCCCATGGGCATCCAGCCCCATGAGCCAATATGCATGTATATATGTGACGACAACACCGGGTTTTCACCCTTCTCTTTTCCATGAAGTGTGTGGATTCTTTTACATGCTGAGGTGTTTCTGTCTCAACATGGGACCTCCAGCTTTACATCAGTAATGGGGATAAAGTGCTTCACCCTAGGACACAACCACCACGATGTGGACTCAACCACAGACCTCTAGGTCAGGAAGCCGAAGGCTTATCCACTAAAACATTATGCCTTCCCCTGTATGTGAGTTCAAAAACTTGTCTATAGCAGCCACCTGTCTAGAAAGGACACATTTGTTGTTTCCCTGTAGTGGCCATTATACATAGGTTTCAGTGTACGTACCTTGGGTAGTTGATGCATGCGAGTCCATGAGTTTCTCTTGGCAGTCTCCTGCATCTCGGTAATGAGTTCATGTTGCATCTCAATGGGCAAGGCCTTGAAGGTATCTGAGTCTATATCCACCTGACTCAGATCCTGGTAGGAGGCCTGGACGTCAGAGAGCTGGGTCTCCCACTCCTCAAACGTATCCTCCCCTTCCTCACTGTGGAGATGGCAAGGATGATAGAACACATGACACTGAATACTATTACTATATAGCATGGCCAAGAAAACACGGAACACAAATAAGAAGACTGTTTTTCTTCATTATCCAGGAGAAATTGCTACTTTTTTTCATTCATATGTTAGTGTGTGTGTTTTTTTTCTGACCAAAGCAAGACTTGGATCTTCAATTTTTCATCAGCAGTTTTCATTCTAGGGTCAATTTTGCAAAGCAGTGCATTTCAGCTTTTCTAGCAATAAAGTGGTAAAGATAATAATAATAATAATAACACGTTCTTGTATAGCGAATCATACGTAGCTTATCGCACGTCTCTATGCGCGTTATCATTACCCCATGGTCATGACAGGTACATTAATGCTAAGCAGCTGTTACGCGCTTGAAGCTATAAATGACCCGACCAGGGTACCCATTTATACACCTGGGTAGAGAGCAGCAAAGCAGATTAAAAATGTCTTGCTGAAGGACATTAATGCCGGGCGGGAGTCAGACTTGAACTCAAGACCTCTAGATTATCAGGCACGTGCCTTACCAATCTCGCCACAGCACCTCTGCTGTGTGCATCCTATTGCTGGCATCTCACTGAAATTAGACGTAAACTGGTACACGCACATCAAATTTATACTGACACACAAAAATGACTCTACAATAAAAAATATTTAACCAACATGGATGATCTTGGTGTCATTCTACTCACAAAATAATAGTCTATAAGATGAATTTCATAAAGATAAGCAATAAGTTTGGGAAATGTACGATTTTGTTTTGTTTTCTGGGGCGTCCTGTATAAGGCATGTATTTGCTTGTAGCTGATGAAGTACCATTTTTTAAAAATGGTTCTATTTGATTTTTAAATCATAACATCAACAAAAACATTGAAATATAATTCCATCTCACCCGTTTTCTCGGTCTCCACGGTTGGGAAGAGGAGGTAGTTCATACATGTCAGGCTCTGAGGACTTTGGGAGTCTCAATCTTGGTACAGATTTGGAAGTCCCTTCACTGCACAGAAAAAAAAAGATAGACCAGAGATTAGAGACCATTAACCTGTTGCCTCTGAGATTCTGAATATCCCACAGAGTTAACGCAGGATGTATCTGATTCACATAGCCAACAGGTTAATCTCTATTTCCCCTACTGGAAAGGATAAGAGCATCATATTTGATGACATTCCACCATTATACATCATTTCCTCTCTTGAGATAGTACCTTGTTGAAAGTGTTTTTATAGATGCTTCTCACATAGTTGGAAAATACACAAAATTGAAACTTTGTAAAACACTAGTCTTTGGGTGCTGCGCTAAAAATCCATGTGTGTTAACCAGGGACTGCATTGTGTTGGACTTGTGTGTACAACCTTTCAAACACATATGATTTTCTGTAAAAATTCAAATGCTATTGAGATAAAACATTTTAACTCATTTAGTTAGTTCAACGTGTCTTCATTTTACGATAAATATCATTGGAAAGAACTTCAGTGACGTTCGTCATTCAAATTAAAAGGTATGGAACTGATAGTGTTCTCTGCGAACCGGTGGGCCGATAGTACCTCATTGAGGCTACACGTGGGCGAGCCGGTGCACCATTAGCACCCAAAGTGTTAAAAATGTCTTAATTTTAGAGTTGAGACTTTTACTTGCCCAAATAAATTTTCACTTGCCCAGAAGCAACATTTACTTGCCCTGGGCAAGCGAGCAAGTGCTAGTGTTTAGTCCAGGCTATGGTAAGACATTGTTCAAGGCACATAAATGGTATGTTACCCACTAATACCCAGGGGCGTCGATCTATGTTTCGGATTGGGGGGCAAACGTGAAAAAATGTCCCAAATTTTCGGCGCGCTCCTTGCGTCAAATTGTAATACAGAATTTTGTGAAAATTGACAATTTTGTACGTTTAATAGCATTTTTATGCCATGTTTAATGGTTTCATAGTGCTTTCCAATGCTTTTTGAAAACATATATTTGCATTGCATATTATAAATTTTTCATGTTGTCAAAAAATTAATTGGGGGGGGGGGGAGGCAAATCCGATTATGTTTGCCTCTTCCCCCCCAATATGTTTCATTGGTTGGGGTGACCGGCAGCCCCCCCCCCCAGGATTGAGCCTCTGCTAATACCTGCTTATGATGAAGTGAAACACTGTCAATTAGAAGCCCTTGAAAAGGGAATTTTTCTGTATAACAACAGACAAACTGACTAACAACCAACCACATGTTACCTTTTAACAACCCAATCACTTGACTGAACCACCACATGACAATACCAATATACCTCTTTTAAAAAGTTCTTGAACAGGTTGTTGTAATCATTTCTTTTATTTAAATAAAAGGCATGATATAATTAAAATAATATATTTATCATAAATAAATACACACAGGGAAGAGACCATGACTTTATTTCCTTTCAGGAACAGGCAGGGGCGCAGGACCATTACAATACTATTTTAATTACACATAGCAAAATGATATTATCACAGATATTATTCATTCCAATAGCATTCAGGGTAGTGAAACTACAGTGAGGTTAAATTGGCATTGCTTTATAAACATTAAGTATTGTCATTGAGAGCAGTTTGATAGATTATGGAGATAATTTTAGTAATTACAGTTTGGTAAATTAAAAACTATAAGTATATTAAGTTATATTAATGGAATAAAATGAATGTTTAGGATTCATGTAATATACTACTTTAAGGAACATTTGGTTACCCATTCTCCCCCATGACAGTTTTCAGTGCATGGCCCTTCAGGTAGTTCTTGACCAGTTTCTCAGCAGTCTTCGCAGACCTGGCAGCTGCAAGCTCCTTCCTCTGTCGACGGGCAGCCTGATACATAGAAATATAGTTGGGGCAAATGTCATGATTATCAATTCAGTTAATCATTTGATTGATCAACAGAAATTTAGAGGGTTCAATGAACAAAAATCTTACATAAAAAGTTAGAAATTTGAATTATCCCATGTTGAATCCCATGAAAACTTAAACATTCTCATTAATACTTTTAATCAAGAATTGCTTTGTGTATCCCAATGGTTCAGGACTTCAGGTGTAACAAATTATCACTCAATCTAAAGAAAACAAACTTTATGCATTTTAAAACAAATTCTCGCAACAATGTACAAAAAAAATCGACGATACTTTTCTCGACAAAAAACATTTTACTACATTTTTGGGTGTTCATTTGGATGACAAATTAACTTGGAATGTTCATTTCAATAACATCATATCTTCGATATCAAGAGCAATCGGCATTTTATATAAACTCCAAAATGTTCTTTCGTCTCAAGTATTATTCATGTTATATAATACACTCATACCAGTGTTGTAGTCAAGACCAGGCCATCCGAGACCAAGACCAAGACCAAGACCACACACCCCGAGACCAAGATCAAGACCAAGAAAAAGAGGTCCGAGACCAAGACCAGAAGTCCAAGACCAAGACCAGCACTTTCTGAGACCAAGACCAAGACCAAGACCAGCATTTCAATTAACCCTATAATTTATGCATGTTTTGAGGATAACGCAACCTTGTTACTCAGCATTAACTGCCTACTGCTTACACGTTGCAATCAGTCTGTAATAGGATTTTTAAAGTTTTGATAAACTAACAGTTAATGAAGAACATTAAAAATTACATTTTCATTGTTTCATTTGTCACTTATATGTAAAATGCCTCCCAAAGTTTAACGCAAAACGGGCCTACGACTACAAGTCAATATGATAGCGTGATAGCTACAAGTTGCACAAACGACTGAGAAACAATTTTAAATTGAAAAGAATACTTTATCCCATGGGCACATTTGCCTGAGCTACTGAAATACAGATCAGATAAAGAAAATAAAGTGTTGTTAATAATCTTATTTCTTTCATTAATGGTTTTTCTTTAATCATTCTTGATTTTCTTGTTATTTTCTAATACATTTCTATATCTTTTTTCCTTTTTTCTCACCTTTTTCATGCATTCTTTTTCTGTTTTATTCCCATCTATTGTTATTTCTTTCATGTAGTCTTTTTTTAAATTTAATTCTTACCCTTTTCTCTTTCTTTTTTCTTTTATTTGTTAATCTTTTGTTGATTCCTTTATTCTTTCTGCCTCTTTCCCATATCTTTCTTTCTCTTCTCTTTTTCTTTACTTCATCCTTTCTTTTTAGCTCACCTGAGCCAAAGGCTCAAGTGAGCTATTGCGATCGCTTTTTGTCCGTCGTCCGTCGTGCGTCATGCGTCGTGCGTAAACTTTTACACATTTTCAGCTTCTTCTTCAAAATGCATAACTGGATTTGGCCCAAACTTGGCAGGAATGATCCTTAGAGGGTGGGAATTCAAGGGTCCTCAAATGGTAAACCTGGCCCACCTTGGGGCCCAGGGGCAGGGCCCTAAAGGGCCAAAAGTAGGTAGCTTTTCAAACATCTTCTCTCTAGAAACGCAGAAATAGTTTAGTTAAGCTCACTTTGTGTGGTAGATACTCTATATTGTGCTGATTAACTGTTCCCTCATGACATATGCCAGGGTGCGCCTACCGTTTGAGGCCCCTAAGGGGCAAAAGTTGGGGGTAGGGCCCTATGGGAATAAGTCAACATTCACGATCAATGATTTAGATACCAAACTTGGTGAGGTATGCATCATTTGTGATTAAGGATGTAAGAATGCTACAGGTATACGTGACCATTAATGTTAATTGGTGTCAAGAAGTCAACATAAGATTAGGTCAAAAGGTCAAATGTTTAAGGTAGGTAAGGTGAGCATTGCCTTGTTTTTATAAATGGGTTAAGAATTTAATTCATACTGTGGCAAAATCAGCTTATATGGCAAAAGGAGCAAAGTTTTCCATTGTGCTCCAAGGGCCAAAACTATATGTATATACGATGTTTTTTCCGATGGGTGTTCCATAGAGAGTTGTTCCCCAGGGCTCTTGTTTTCTCTTCTCTTGCTTATTTTTTCTATCTCTAATCTTTCTTTTTTTTTTCCTTTTCCTTTTTTTCCATTAAATTCATTTTCCTTCCGCCTTCTTTGCTATCTTCTTTCTTCTTTCTATACTTCCTTCATTAATCCTTCAAAAGCCCAAGTTTAGTTTGGGCGATTTTTTTATTTGACAGTTTTATGCTCCAAAAGTCCATATCCGCAGCAATAAGCAGATTCTGAATTTGAAAGAGCAGAGTCCTGCTCCTTTCTGATGAGGTATAACTCAATATAACCTTAACACCTTATTAACCCTTTGGATGCTATAATGTAAAATATAGTCGAACATCTCCGGGGTACCCCCCCCCGAGATGTTTCATTAATTAATTAAAAAAGAACCTAAAGACATTCAGAATCTGTTATTGCTGGGATATGACTTTTGGGCATAAAGCTTTCAAATAAAAAAAAATCCCCAAAACTAAACTTGGACTTTAATGTCTTTTATTCTTCCTTTTTCTTACTTTGGTCTACCTTTCATTCATTCTCTTTCTTTTCTTGTTTTATTCATTTCTATTTGCAATCTTTCTTTTTTTCATTCTTAGTTTTTCCCTTTCTCCTTTTATTTGTCTTTTTTGTTCATTCTTTACTCTTTTATATTCTTAATTCATTTTCTTTTCATATACGTCTTTCCCATGTCTTGTTACCTTTCTCTTTTTCTTCATTTTATCCTTTCCTTTTCTGTTTTCTTGTTTTTTCTTTCTCTTTCTTTCTCTTCTTCATTCGATTTTTTCTTTCCTTCCTTCGTTTGCTATCGGTTTCCCTTCTTTCATTCGTGATGTCTTTTTTCTTTTCTTTTCTATTATCTGTTTAAAATTTCTTTTCCTGCTATCTTGATGTCAATGCTTTCTTTTCTGTTTTTCTTTTAGTTTTCAAGTCTTCTTTCTCATATTTCCTATTAATTTCTTCTTCGTCTTTTGTTTGACTCTATATTCTTTCAATCTCTACGTTTTTCTTTCTTTCCCTCTTTCTTTGTTACTTTTTCTTCCGTTACTTTTTCTATGTTTGAATGTTCATTCCATACTACTTCTTTTGTTTTCTAAGAGGAGCGACCAGAATATATTGCGTCAGAGAACCCACCATTTCCGGTCCTTATGTATAGAATATCTGTGTAAAAACTATATGTTTGAACGCACTCTGCATGTTTGAATGCCCTATATAAATGCCGCAAAATTGCAGTTTATACATGTACCACAATAAAGATTTTTATGTAAAATCATATTAGTTGCTGGTCTCGGCCAAAAAATCCGAGACCAGAAGGTTCGAGACCAAGACCAAGACCAAGACCAGAGGGTTCGAGACCGAGACCAAGACCAAGAAAGAGCATGCTGGTCTCGAGACTGGTCTCGAGACCAAGACCAGTCTCGAGACCTCCAACACTGACTCATACTACCACATATTAGTTATTGTAACATTGCATGGGGGAACAGCAGTAATCTCAATGTAAATAATATTCTTAAATTACAGAAAAGGGCTATTCGTATTTGCACCGGTTCACACTACCTCGCAAATACTGATCCTCTGTTTCATAGACTACATACATTGAAAATTAAAGATGTTACTATCTTACAGACAGCTATGTTTATGTACAAACTCACTAATAATAAATTACCATCATCCTTCAACACGATTTTTTACGTTCAACAAAGACATTCAGAGGTTTCCCACCCGAATTTCACATAACTTTCATTTATCTAACCCTAAAATGACATTAGCATCCAAATCTATCAGGCACTATGGCCCAGACATACAATGGAACCCTTTACCAGAATCAATTAAATCATGTCTGTCCTTACTATCCTTCAAACATAAGATGAAAAAGCATCTGTTGTCCACATACTACCCTTCTGAAATTTGAAAACATACATGAGTTATTACTGGTTCTCGCCGTATGATTCCATATACAGTGTATTATTCACATTCGAGTCAATCTGTCAATGTATATATCAAGTTAACTACTGATAAGAGGGCTTTTTTCCTTTTCCTTTTCCTGTTACATTTGCCTTTCCTTGTCCTTTCACTATTTCAATTTTCTTCTTTTCCCCTCACCATTCTCTCATTCTTCTTTGCACCCTTAACATATATGTATATAGCCTTTGTTTTGAAATTATATGTGATACATAAAATTGTATACACTTTGCTAACAGTGATTTTGTAGTATACTACATAATTACTGTGAGCAGACATGTGTACATTATCCCTGTAACAACTTTTGTATTGTCATATTGGGCTGACGCCAATTTCAAGCTATACAGCTTCTGACGCCAGCCCCTCTGCATAATCTGTATCTTGTTTATTTCTATGTCTAATATATTTATATAACAATGCATAATATATGATCAATCTTGATAATCAAAGTCTAAGTCATTGTTACATTTATGTTATAGTATTTTTGTATGTATACATTGGATGAATTTTGTTTGATCAACTTATATGGGATGATTTACATTGTTGTCATTGATGTTATTCATGTTTTATGCAGAGAGAATAAATATTCAAATATTCAAAATGCCATTGCAATCAGTTGCAAAAAGCCCAACATGTGTAATCGAACAAACACTACAGTAAAAACTCTAGAAGAAAGTAAATTTGCCAGAAGCTAAGGATTATGCTCTGTTGTCAAGTTGTGTCAAATGCTTCACAACAAGAAATTATCTAAAAAAGGCTTTAGGGTTTATAACCAGTAGGCTACCAAACCCAATTTATTTTGAAGCTTATGATGTAAAAATTATATTTATTTCATAGAGCTGCAATACAGTACATTATCTAGAAATGGGAGACAATTAAATGTCAACATTTTATTTTTTGTGCTGAGTGACACCACTTAAGAATAAATTATCAACCTTGAAACTAATGGGCGCTCACAGATATACCACCAGCAATATTGCAGTGCACAAATACTCGTTTTAATATCAGTAAATATCAGTAAAGGATACTTTATCAATTTTTTGTTATTTTTTTCATTTCTATCGATCCAAAACAGTGTCAAATGAACTCCAATGATTATAAAGTTACAAACAAATATCATTAACAAAAAATAAAGCCAGACATAATTGAATCTAAAAATGTTCAGCAAAGCAATAATATCCAAAGCAATGTAAGTTAGAGGCCTGTTTCATAAAGCTGTTCATGATTTCTACAAATTACACGCGCGCATCAAATCTTAATAAACCGAGCCAGGTGCACGTGACACAAATGCGCGTAATTGATTGATGCGCAACCATAGTTCAATGGTGCGAAAGTGCTTTAACGGACTGCAATCCGTGTATAATAATGTACAGTACATGGTTGATGACATCAGCAGAGTGCAATGGTGCGAAACAATAACGAAACTGCACTCCACGTACCAAGCGAGTGGAATGGTGCAGTAAGCGTATGCCATGTTAAGTGCAGTCGACCAATCGGATAGCGTACAATCTGTAGGTGTTGTATAACAAAGATTAATACATGTATTCTTACTCTTAACTACCATTTACACATGTACATGTAATAAGCATTTCAATCCAAACTTTACTTTTGGGCAAATCAAATTGACATTAATCATACTTCCTGCAAATGACATGATTAACTTCTGTTATATTACCAGGCACTTCATATTTGAGTCGTTTGTGGAGTCGTGCGTAACTTTACAAACAGCTTTACAAACACAGGCCCCAGGCCTTCAACTTTGCTTGGTTGAAAAGTAAGAGAAAATTAGGAGCAAAATTTTCAAAAAAGTAGAATTCAATCCACCAAAGTAGGAGGAAAGTAGGATGTATACTGTATACGCTGAACATTTCGCAGTGGTTTAATTTTCGCAAATTTCGCGACTTACTGCATGCGAAAATTTTCACTTCCTGTCATTTCTGTACAAAGTGAATGCAAATACACTAAAATCGCGAAAATATACCCTCGCGAATTTGCCGTTTTGAAGTAAAATCGCGAAAATATATGGACGCGAAATATATGGCGTATACAGTAAGTAGCGTTTGGAGTAACAACGCTGAAGAAAATTAAAACACGCGGAATACGTGGAAAAAAAATTGGCGAAAAAGCAGAAATCCCCGCAAGCAAAGTTTTCTTCATAAACAGGTGATGATGGTAGTCACAGTACTCTCAGCAAAAATCTGTAAAGACTACTCAACTCGAGTCTAAACAAATATTAAACCTTTCGCAAAAGGTTTTTTTTTTGCCAAAAAGGTAGGAAAATAAGGATTTTCAGGGGAAAATAGGAAAGTTAAGATCTTAACAAAAAAGTGGCAAAAGTAGGACCAGATGAAGGCCTGTGTAATGGTCAACCAAAATCAACAAGCATGATTGCATAATACTTTACCGATAGAAAATAAAATGGTACTTCATTATGGATAAAGAAGGATGGTATACTTACCAGAGTCTGTTTCTTGAGTTGTGGTGCTTTGCCATCAAACACAAAGACCGGCTTGATGCGGTAGTACAACAGCTTACAGATACGACGGAACAGAACTTGAAGGTGAGGATGAGATAAAGCGTTACCATGGACACCAAGAACAGCCTGATTCAACCAGATACTGACATCTGAGGAATGGCTTGTCAAGAATTGTAACTCATATCATGCAAAACATTTATGCAATGCATCAAATGCCCATTTTTACATGTTGCCGATGAAAATGTGCAAAATCATAGCATGACACTATGCTTGTAATGTAACATTCCCTTAACTTGAGCATCTATTTATCTAGAGAACCATACTTGAAAACAGCCTTTTAGGAATTAAAGGCAGTGGATCTCATTTGCAAACATCCCTGCAGACCAGGAAAAGATAACCCATGCCCTTAAGCTATTGATGAAAGGCATGTCTGTGAAATCTGGGGGTCAGTAATTACCTAGAATTTGAAATATGCAAAAGAAAAACAATAGCCGTTTAGTGTACGTTCTTTGGTAGGAATTTTTCTCTCGAGAGAAAAAAAATTCAAATCAGAGTCTAAGGGTCACTATAATTCCACTAAAACTGAGTTTCTAGCTCTCATATTTTGCTAAAGGTTCCCAGATGGCATTTTCTTCTAAATGCCATTGTACAATGTTAATTTTTAGGCATGCAAAAGAGATGCCCTGCTTGAATAAGTCCCGACTAATTACTAGATTTCATTTTACACAGATATACTCACTAAATAAGGAAAAATAAAAAAGCCCACTGACAAAAAGTGGGTAAAACTTGTCACTGCTGACAAAAGTGTAAAGGGGTATTTCTTAAATCATGGTATGAGAACATGTTTTTGGCTAAGGTAAATGAGGTATTCTAGTCCAACTCTACTTGTTGGTTTTTCTGGACAGCAACACAAAGTTTCAAACATGATAAAACCAGGGGGTTTTTCACTTTACACAACACATTATACTGTCTATTCTGAACCATGATAACTTCAACACATTCAATAAATATTCTTGTTACATATAACACACTTCTTACTATGCTTTTTTTTCCCCATTTTAACAGACCAAACATTTTTAGTCAGTGCTGAAACCATTTTGTCACATCAGAAATTCTTAAACCTAAATAACAAGACTGCCTTGTCCCAATTCATCAAGTCACATGGTATACAGCAGCCTCATGTTCAGTATTTTATCTGAGCCTGAGACCACAGGTTCTGACTCCCGAGACCGAGGCCGCCCCAAAAACACAACCATTACATAGAGTTTGTATGTAACTCCGAGCAAGACTGAGACCGTGACTGGTCTCGGTCTCCCAAATGGTAACTCTGACCGAGAGCATGACAGCATGAGATTCAAAGGATACCAACAGCTAGTACTTTGCCCTCCAGTGACTCAAGGTTGACTGGCCGTCCGGTTGACTCCAGAAGTTTCCAAAGTCCCTGCACTCCCATTGTGATGGAGATATAAGGAAAGCAGCAAAACTCTGCAGTACCACAAAACTACTGGACCTATTCTAGCAAAACTGGGGGAGAAAAAAGTCAGTATAACGATAGCTGTAAATGATATGCACATAACACCATTTTCTCAGTTGAAAAACTATTCACATTATCAATTTTAATTCAATTCAATTCACAATAACATTCATTTCCTTCAGCATGGACCTTTTCCATCACACCGATCTTTGAATTAGGAGATTCGCCACTGTTTGATTTTGTATACATGTATATTTACTATAGATCCCAATACTCGGGTGTCTTTTCAATAAGAGAGATACTTTGTTACAATACATAATGTCATTAGCAGCAAGACAAAGAAGAATACGCACATGCTCAGTTCATGTTTGGCTGATACCTGTATGTAAATAAGTGTTTGTCACTAACAGTAAATAGGACAAGCGAAGGAGAAACTGCTGAATTTTGTACACAAGAATATACAGAATTGTAGATATAACAATATAGATAATTAAAATGAATTAAAACAATAAGATTTTTGGCAAACCTGTACTTTTGGGGACCTGGCAATGTAAGTACAATAGCAGTTCTAAATACCGTTCATAATCTTTTTGGGCACGTTCTTACATACCAGCTCTCTTCAATCCTTGTTCATATGATGAAAATAACGTACATTTTGGACAAAAATATTGGCCCAAAACACGAGTGGTCAGCGATTGTTTGGTATACGGCGGTCTTCACACTGCGCTAACTAGCGGTGCATAGAAATTCGGGACAACTTGACCCTCAGACAATTCGACCCTGGATAACTCGGCCCTCTACCCTAGATCACCCACCACTAGCAAGTTATTCAACATTGATATGTTCGCTGATGCCAAAGCTACATACACACCGCAGCGTGTGTCTACACCTAGCTTTGTCATCAGCGAATGCAACAACACAGCAGTACCGAAGAACAATTTTCGGCGAGTTTTTCACGTTTTTCATCATTTTTGACGATAAATAAGGGATGGAATCATGGGTAAATCCTAGGGTTTTAGGGCTAAATATATTTAGAGATTCAACTCAGCATGTGCGTTTATTCCGTCAAACTGGGTATCTACATGATGGAATAAACGCACACGCTGAAGTTAGCAACCTCTATTTTAGGTCCATAAAACCCAGAAATACCTTATCATGATAGGCATGACTGAGGTGGGCTAGCTTGCGCTAGTGGGTAATTTTTCACTTACAGTTACAACATGTGATAAATCATGTGAAATCTGGCATTTTCTGTCCGTTCAGTGGCCTCAAAAATTTTCAATTTCAATTTATTTTATTCAACACTTCCATAAAAAAAATTACAAGTCACAAATAACACATACAAAATTGAACATGACGAATGTAATAAAAAAACAAAACCAAAAACAACAAGAGCAAATCACATCGGAAATTACAAAATGAAAGTGTAAGGTACCAGCAGAAAGGTGCAAGTCCTTATATAAAACTGGTACCCATAATATCAATTAACAATGATTTGTATTAATTACATGATTAAATTAAAGAAATATGACACACTTATAATCATACGCACTAACACACAAACACACACACACAAACTCACACAAACATACAAGTAGGAAGAAGCTGTATTATTGCACTATATAATTTTGTAATAATAAATGTTTGTACCTCCTTTTAAAAATATTAAGAGAAGGGCTTTGTCTGATTGAAGATGGCAAGTTATTCCATATCACAGGACCAGTAAAATAAATTGATTTATGAAAAGTAGAAGTTCTAGTTTGGGGTAAATGAAAATTTGAAGAATTTCTTGTCTGGTGTTTATGCACCTGTATGTTCAAATCAAAATGGCTCAAAACAGATGTGGGAAGTAATTGTTTATAACATAGG
>JZLH01S0322577.1:2504-13121 GCA_001188425.1 Eucidaris tribuloides | reverse complement strand
AACAGTGAAATCAAATAGCTATACGGCCTATAGCTGTACGCGCGTGCATTTAATAGTTGGCACACATGAGAGAGCTGAACATAGTCCCTTCAAGCACAGTAATATTAGCACACATGTGCTGTCTGGTAGGGCCGGGTGTAGGAGACTAGTGAGGGAATGCACTCATGAATTTTTTACCATTCTACCATTCCTTGGGGTCACTTTTGTAGCATTTTGAGCACGTCTAAAATGAAGGACACAGCAAACTTTTCCGTTTAGGTATGCAGGTGTGTCTTTATTCAGCTCCTGTTCACAATCGGTTAACTATCAATTCTGATCAATTGCATTATACCACATCGCCCTTTCTAGGATCAATATGTAACATTTTCAATGGAGTTCAGTATTTGCTGTTAGAGTCCACAATAATATTAGAGGTTCTTTCACTGTACTGGCCATTTAATAATACTGTCTCTCCAGAGAAACCGGTGGAGATTGCTGCTGGTTCCGACCTCTCTCAGGAGTTGTCACATCACGCTCAAGTAGCAGAAAATCAGTATGTTCACACTCAAAATGCTGTGGATGAAAGCGCGTCGATTATTTCAGAGTGTCAGTGTCCCTCTTGAAGTTGATGCTACAGGTATGTTGGATTAAGGTGTTTTTCCTCTGCCGATGATTGTTGTAGGTTGCATTAACTCGTAATACCATACTTTCTCCCCTGGTTGATGATCTGGAAGGTGTGCGACTCGATGGCACCTATTGTAGCTCTCGGTTTGATGAGATCTGTAACACATGTGCAATTCTTCTATAGTTAGCATTCTGGATCTAGAATCTACATGTTTAGCTGATCTGGTTGCGACCCGGGTTTGTCGACGGTAGAGTAGTACACAACCGACGTCCAATTTGCAATTTTGTGGGCAAATAGGCCTATGTGTTGAGCGAGATGCTAACAATGCAAGATACTGATCTATTTAGACTTTTTTTTCACTTTTTGCCAGTTTTTTTTTTCACTTTGGGTTTAGCTCCCCTTGTTCAACAACTGCGGGTGTGTCCGACAGTCTGACAGTGGTCGCTCAAACTATGTGTGTAATGGAACTATCAACGGATTCCTCTTCCTTCTGTTTTCTCTGATTGAACACACTCAGAGATGACATTATGCTTTTTCACAAAAATAAATGTTTGTCAAACTTGTCGCCACTGTTTCTGCTGTTCATCAGTCACTGTCTTAATTTGAATGCTGCAACTTTGTGCAAGGAATAGAATATCATCAGCTGATCACCCATTGAATAAATCAGGGCATTCACTTGCGCTACAGTTTCAGATTTATACAGTTCAAATGCTTGTCTGAATCTCTCAAATCTTCAAATCCAGTTGCCATCGTTATCACAACACTAGTACACTCAAAGTCAACTTACGCGAATATCAATATATGGGACCAAGGACATACAGTCTACAATACATACATTGTGGATGCCGCAAATTCTTCCCTTTTTACTTGAATGTAGAGCAAAATCCTTTATCTCAGCACAAGGTTCAAAACTTCAAATTCAATTCCACTACTTTGTAGCGTTTTGACATCACGTCTAAAATGAAGGACACTGGTCTCCGTAACTTTAGGTATGTTATTTACTGTGAATGAGTCTCCGGTCTTCATTCAGAATTAGAATCAGCTGACAGCTCTGATCGATCGGATTCACAATCGGTTTACTATCGGATCTAATCGATTGTGTGCTTGTGACTTGCTTGCCCGACGCGCGTCAGGTATGAGAAATTTGTACCTGTAAATGGCGTAGATATAGATCTACTCAAATTTGCACCCCTAAATGGCGAAATCTACATAACCAAATTAGCAACCCTAAATGGCGTGACATGTGAGAAAAGGCTACCCTAAGTGGCGATTGCCGTCGAATGGTGCTGAAAAAGCAACCCTTTTTCCAAAAGACGTCGACGACGTCCGAATGCTGGAAAAGAGACCCTTTACGACGCTTTTTCTGGACGCGGGTGCGTAGCAAGCCTTGTAGAGAGCGAACCCCCCCCCCCCCCGGGTTCCATAATCGAGCAAGAGGGTCGCTAATCGCTATTCATAATGGGAGAGAAGGCTCGCTATTCATAATCGAAGAAAAGGGTCCGCTTCTCATAATCCAGAAAGAGAATCGTTATTTATAATCGGAGAAGAGGATCGCTATTATTTGAGAAAGAGGGTAGATATTCATAATCGGAGAAGAGGGTCACTATTTTAAATCGATGAAGACTCTGAACTAAGAGTTACGATTATTTTATTTGTAAAATATTGAAATCGGATTTTGGTTGTTCAATACAATACACACAAATATTTGGAAAAATACTAACCTAGGCAAACTTATAATAATTATTGGATGTGAAGCACCCCAGCGGTTGTGTCGAAGCTAAAGCTACACATGTCACACTGCGCCGTCTAACGATTCCGTCTGAAAAACGAACACGCGCGTTTATCAAACGTTTATTGTACTTTTTAATTCGTTTTTCAACTGGATTACAAACGTATCTAGACAATGACAGACGGTGCTTTTCCGTTCTGTTATATTCTATTGCTTTCCATTTGCCATCGTCTGACACTGTCTGAGGTAAATATTTCAGACGGAGGCAGACGGAATCGTTAGACGGCACAGTGTGACAGTAGCTTTAAAGGGGGAGGGAAATGGAACGCCCTTCTAAGCAGGCCTTTAATAATTGTCTTTTTAGGAAACATTAACATTTATTCGACAGTATTATTGTAGAAAAATGATATAGGACCTATAAAGACCTACAAATAGTGGCAGAAGTTAAGGACCAGGCCAGTTTGACTCTTTTCAATTTCAGGCAATGAATAGTTGCAAAATTTAAGTTTTCCATAAATAATCTTACCCCAAGCAGGATACAATAAATCACATTATTTAATATAACTTCATACATGGATGTCGATTTGTATTTGTGGTTGGGTGGATGACTGGGGTTGAAGTTCATCATCATGGGACCTAAGACACCAAGTTGTCCCTGGGGAAAGGTTTCGGGGAAGGGGTGTCAAATCCCGGTGTCAAATGTGAATTGACAGAGCGAAGGAGCGGAAAGACAGGAACACCATCGGTAGTACATTTTGAACTTGGCGTGTATAAGCTTCTGCGTTCTAAGTTATTTCGCACCCTCTTATGTCATTATGAATCATTATGAATAGAACCTCTTCTTTGATTATGAATAGCGACCCTCTTGTTCGATTATGAATAACGGCCCTCTTCTTTGATTATGAATAGTGACCCTCTTTTTGATTATGAATAGCGAGTCTCTTTTTTTATTATGAATAGCGACCCTTTTTTGATTATAAATAGCGACCCTCTTATGTCATTATGATTAGCGACCCTCTTCTTTGATTATGAATAGCGACCCTCTTCTCCTATTATGAATAGCGACCGTCTTGTTCGATTATGAATAGCGACCCTTATGAATATTCATCTTTATGTGTAGAGACCGTCTTTTTGTATTATAAATAGGGACCCTTATAAATAACGACCTTGATTTGGTATTATGAATAGCGACCCTCTTATGCATTATGAATAACGACCCTCTTGTTCGATTATGAATAATGACCCTCTTCTTCGATTATGAATAGCGACCCTCTTCATTGATTACGAATAGCGACCCTTTACTTTGATTATGACTAGCGGACCTCTTATTTGCTTATGACTAGCGACCCTCTTATATCATTATGAATAGCGACCCTCTTATGTCATTATGAATAGGGAACCTCTTCTTTGATTATGAATAGTGACCCTCTTCTTTGATTATGAAAAGCGATCCTTTTCTTCAATTATGAATATCGACCCTCTTGCTCGATTATGACTAGCGACCCTTATGAATATTGACCGTTATAAATAGCGACCCTCTCCTCCTATTATGAATAGCGACCGTCTTGTTTCGATTATGAATAGCGACCCTTATGAATATTGATCTTTATGTGTAGAGACCGTCTTTTTGTATTATAAATAGGGACCCTTATAAATAACGAGCCTGATTTGGTATTATGAATAGCGACCCTCATGACTTTTTATGTATAACGAGCCTCAAGTCTTTTTATGAATAGCGGTCCTTAAGAATAATGACCCTTATGAACTGCGGCCCTTATGTCTTATTATGAATAGCGGTCCTTATGAATAATTTTGTTTTAATGAATAGCGGTCCTTATGACTAGCAGGCGGACCCCTTCCGTACAGCCTGGCCGAGTTGATCCCACAAAATTAATGTTCAGTGGAGTCGAGGTCTGTTTGTTTGTTTATTTTTTCACGTTTTGTTGTTTTTGTTAGAGTGCATAAGAATCAAAAAGACATTGGGAAACTCACTCATCAACAACAACAAAAATGACTTACCGAACTTACACTTCCCAACACATTCTAAGATACTACCCTTCCCCTGATGGCTTAATCATAACAAAGAGGGTTCATTTTAAAGAAAATAAAATAATCTTTCTGATGATACCAAGCTTGCATTGATTATTACCACAAAACGGGAGATATAACCATCAAACTCAGATTTCCAAACTTTTTTGAGGAGTTTACTATTATCATAAGTAGAAGTAGTCGTAGTCGTAGTTGTAGTAGTCGGAGGAGGAGGAGGAGGAGGAGGAGGAGGAGGACGGAGGAGGAGGAGGAGGAGGAGGAGGAGGAGGAGTAGTAGTCGTAGTCGTAGTAGTAGCAGTAGTAGTCGTAGTCGTAGTAGTAGCAGTAGTAGTAGTAGGCGGAGGAGTAGTAGTAGTAGTAGTAGTAGTAGTAGTAGTATCAATAGAATAGATCTCCCGTTTCAGAATTCTCGAGTTAATGCATGTTTGTTTTTATGCATTTTTCGAACAACAATTATATACAGGAAAAGGTTGTGGTTGTTTACTTGGTTATTCCATTCACCCATATTTGTATAATATAGTCTCCTTTACTTGTGGTAATATTAGAGGCTTCAGACCCATTCTTCGTGCAGAAAAAAGTTCTATTCTCTCATATGAAGAAATATCTCAATTTCCTGTGACCAACTACGGAGGTGAAGACTAATATTCATCATTTGGTAAGTTTGGATAAGACGGTTATATTACTGTAGGAACACTTAGAAACACTTACTGGTCAAGCAGTGCCTTCCCTTAAATCCTGGTGGACATATGCATCGTCCAGTGGTAGCACTACACACCCCTCCGTTGTAACACTTATCACATCTTTTGGTGCAGTTCCCAGGAGCTCCCCATAATCCAGCGGGGCAATCTGTCGGCCAAAGGATAGGCCTATATTAAAGGCATTGTATAACATTGTTTCCAGTTTAAAAAATCTGAGCTACATGATTCCCCATGCTACCAGTGTCTTTGATAAGGTCTACAAATGAAGCCCTGAAAAATTGTATTTCAAGTAATTATTTAGTGCTTTAAAAACGTGAAAATCATAAGTTGACCGGATTCGCCTGCCCATTTCCTCCCATAGACCTACTGTGGGTAGATCTAGGCCATTTTGTACTCGGCCCGAGTACTAGTGGTTTATTTATTCATATTTTGCCAGTGGCAGCATACATTTCTAAACTTTTATATTCTAGGGTGTTTATTTGTCCATTCAAACACTACTATGTAGCTCAGATAGCAAAGTTGACAATTTTTTAAAGGTATTGGCGTAACATTTACCACAGTTAAAAAAAAAAATCTGAGCCGCATGATTTCCCATGCTACCAGTGCTTTGATGAGGTCTAAAAATGAAGCCCTGAAAAAATTGTATTTCAAAATGATTATTTAGTTGCTTTTTAAAAAGTGACAAATCGTAACGTTGAACCAGATTCAACTTGCCCATTTCCCTCCCATAGACTTACTGTGTGTACATCTAGGTTAATAAAACTCGCCCCAAGTTTTATTGTTTATTCATGTATAACTTGCCAGTGGCAGTGTAACTTTCTAAACTTTTGTATTCTAGGGTGTTTATTGTCCATTTGAACACTACTATGTAGCTCAGATATCAAAGTTAGACAATTTTTTAAATTGAAGCTCCACAATGTTAGCCTTTCACTTTAATATAAAGCTCCACAATGTTAGCCTGTGTCATTAATTGGGTTTATTTCCAACAGAAACATAGGCCTACTTATAGCATTGAAATTTATATACATATCTTCCATGAAAGCACAGCGTTTCGACAAAAAGAGACTTACATAATTATAGTACTTAATTCTTTGATGAAATTGAGATCTCAAATCCCTAGAAGATGAACCTACAAGTTAAGGTTTCGTGGTCAATTATTAACCACGGATGCAGAGGCATCGTGGCTTAGTGGGTAAGGCCGTGGGCCTCCCGATCACGAGGTCTCCAGTTCGAATCCTGCCGCGGCCGACGTTTGTGTCCCTGGGTAAGACATTTTATCCGCATTACATCTCTCCACCCAAGAGTAAAAATGGATATCCGGTAGGGTGAGAATGATCTAGTTTGTCTGGCTTGATACGCCTTCTTGGAGAGGAAATTATGCATTATCGTTGTACAGTGTGTCTCAAAAAAAGAGGGTGCTTTTTATTTGCAGAATTTTTGGAGACATGCTGCAGCATGTCTCAAAAAATTGTTCAAGTGGAAAGCGTCCTCCTTGACAGTTAGAAAATACTCCTGTGACACATGTTACGTCAACAATCAAGGGCAAATTCTTAGCTTTCAAATGCTGTTTGTTCTGTTCAATTTGCATGTTTTGATCTCTAGATATCTTGTTAACAACAAAACGGTGGAATCACAACTGTGTCACTCTTACGGGAAGAGGGCCTGAAGATATATTGACTGTATGCAATAAAAGTGGCACATTTGTGATTTTACCTTTTCGTTTTTAACTGAACATATCTCAGGTTTAAATCAAGCAAACTGAACAGAACAAACAGAATGTGAAAGCAAAGACTATTCCCTTGATGGTGATGTAAGCATGATGTCACAAAAATGTTTTTCTCATTACCGAAGAGGGCGCTTTTGACTTTCACAATTATTTTTTAGACACACTGTATGTGTGTATGTGTATGTGTGTGTGGAGGGGGGTATGTTACTTGCGTATGGTCTGTGGATGAGTAATACACAACAATCGTGAGTCTCTTCCCCCCCCCCAAAAAAAAAAAAAGAAAGAAAATAATAGTGAATAAATAAATAAATAAATCCAAAATTGCTTCCGGCACGCCTGCTCACACTTTTGCCCACGTCTTTGACTCGGATAATATGACTCTGGCTCAGGCAATTATGGTGTATCCCCCCTCAGGCTAGTCAATATTATTTAAATACCAGCACCGGCGATCAGCAGTAATATTTCTTCAAAAGTAATCGTGGATTTCCCGTAGAATGTTCTCGGTAACTGTCTCACCTCTGACAATAAGTCGCTTCAGTCCCGCCTTGGCATCTTCCCGGTGGTTCTCATAGTAAATTTCGTACACTCCTTCATCTTCCTTCTTCATCAGGGAGTCAAACGTGAAAACTAACTGTCCATATACGCGTGTAGTTACGTTGCCACCATTTTGACGCCATCTGATTAACGTGACGTTCTGGCTGCTGGTACTTGCTGTCATGCTTAGGTTGACATTTGTGTCGCCTACATTTACCGTCTTTGTAAAGAAACCATCGGAAGGTTTAAAGTCGGCTGCAACAGAGAACGAAATAAAACTCAATGATATGGGTATCGATCAACATGATGAAACCTTTTAGGCCTAATGATTTCATGACGGATATTTGGTGGTCAAAATGGGGGAGAATTTGGTTCGACACCTAATTTGAAAAAAAAATTGTATAACAAAATTCATGTCTAAAAGAACCCCTACCAACATAGTGTTGATTTAACAAATAGGACATTCATACTCATATGTCATATTTAATATCCATAAAGAAATTTATTTCACTGTAGAAATAGTGTTTGCGCAGTACTGTTAGAATAACTACCTTAATCTAAACGTTGCTAAGACCAATACGCAAAGAAATATTGCTCATTATACTAAATAGTTTGTTGAATTTCATCACTACATACGCCATCAAAAATGAACATACACCATACTTCAAATTCATAAACCGTTAACCAAGGATGTTAGAATTAACACTGTATCCGTTTTCTCTATTGGAGAATACTTCACACACTAAGCTATAATCATCATTGTAATTTGGTTCACGTAATTGGGGATACATGCATAGTGTATTTACAGAATGGCCCAGTATGCATCATAAACATACAGTGTGTACGTATGAGAAATGACACAATCGTTAGAAAATTATTTTTTGATACACTTCATCTCATGTCATCTATTTTTGTCAATCAAAAGTTCTGATCATTTTTGTGCAGTTGATAAAAAGATCGCATTTGTACCACTTTTCCATTAATTGTCAAAATCATTATTGGCACTTCAAACAGAATGTGTTTATCTCAACAAAAGTAATAAACAAGCTAATAATTTAGATTACGACAAAAAAATAAAGAAAGAACGCGATAAAAAAATTACTTTTTATAAAACATGTCATGCTTTGTGTTAAAAAATCATAAACTCTATCAAAGCAAAACAAAACTAGTTATACTAACATCACCAACATCATCACTGAGTTTTATTACATGTATAATTTTAAAATGCATTAGCATACATGCATATCATTTAGTTGATTCGTTCATTGTTTAGTGTAAATTATATTTTGCGCTTAATAAACTTATAGTTAGTCTGATTCCTTGAGTTAATATCTAAAGTAATGATTCATTTGATGTTTTGTTGTACTCCTTGATAATATACAGTTTAAAACTGTTTGAATGCAACTTCAGAATTGAAAACAAAACCCCGCTAATTTAATGTACTATTAGTAGAGCACCCCCCCCCCCAAAAAAAAAAGGGTGGGTATTATGCGTACCATCTGACCGAATGAAGAATGTCGGAACCTTGGTGTCACTGTCATTAACACCTCGAATAGCTCCAGCGCAATAGAACGACCCAAAGGCACTGTTGTTGGTGGTCTCTAGTGAAACCATCTTGACACCAATGTTGAAATCTTCATTCGTGCGAAAGTGTTGTTTCATTGGCGATGGTTCTGATTCATGGGATCTTGTTGATGAGAAGCGACCAGTGGCATTAATATATGTTTGATTTGTTGTAGTACATGCTGTTTCGTGGCAAGATGGATAACACTGGTAGTACCATCTTCCATTAGCACTTATCTCAGAGGTGCTGAAGTACCTTGTCAATACTGTGACGTAGGCTGTAAAAAATGGCATAAATTTAGGGCGTATTATAAAATACTTCGACATTGTTGTAATTGGTAATCTCATCATTAGTGTTATTACCATGACAATCTCCAGCTGGACCAACATCATCAATATCATCATCATCATTATTATGATTATTATATTTACTGTATTACCTGATTCTCTTAACTCTCTCCTGTTGGAGTAAGTGTCTATTGGCGTCGAGTTTTGAAAAAAAAAACAATTTTCAGGCAATTGTGAGATAACTAACTAAAAAACTTAGAACTACTTATTGTAATGAAACAACATCAGTGTTCACGTTATTTTGGCAAAGGTTGTTCACAAACAATTGAGTAATTTAATTAATGTCGTTTTTAAGAAAGGGTCTTGGTCTTAATTCGTCAACGTACTGTTGAACAAACACATATGGGCACATACAGATAAAATATAATAAATATTTGTAGGTCTTAGAAACATTTCTAAACACTCATACTTCCGACTGATATTGAGCCCTCCCCCCCCCCTTCCTCCAAATAAATCATTATTTAAATAAATAAGTAGGAAAAATAAGAAACCTAAAACTACATACAAGTACACAAACGCACACGAAACACATACACAAAGAGACACACAAGTACCACACCGCACGCACAGACAAATACATTTTTATGTGGCACTTATCCTCAAATAACATTTAAATATAATCGTGATATAAAACAAAATTATGATTTCAAGAATTAAAAATGGCCACCGTTTATCAGATTCTTTAATGGTCGGAAATCATGATTATACCATTTTCGCTGGAAATACGATACAAAAACACGTGCAAAGAAGAATATAGCCTTATTGTTATGAAATAGTTGTTGAACTAGACGTCAGTGGTAAAGATATGTTCATGAACAAAAATGAAATACAACTAAGCTAGACACACACACAAAATGTTTCAAAACAAACATTTCATTTCTGATAACATAATTGCGAAGATACATGTTTCCTTCACACACACACGTAGGTCGTGGGTAAAATTTGCTAATATTGCGGTATTCCACATTCCGACATCCTGAACTCTACATCACGGATATATTCACAAACATGTCTGGAAACAGGAAAACTTGACAGTCTGGTCGAGGAAACTCAAAATTCAAAGGTTGCCTAAAAGCTCAGTGATATGATTGGGAGAAATAAAAATGCATTTAGAACTAAACTGGATGAAAGGTATATCAATGAATACACCAGTTGGAGTGTATCTCCTGGATGGAAGGATTTATCTTGAATTTGTTTACTAAAGGAGAATCAAGCATAATCAGGCCAGCAGTTTAATTTTATTTTTTTTTATTTTTTATTTCACGTTTTATTTAGACAGGGTAGTCCTTTCAGTCTCGAGGACTGCTTTTCAAAGGAGCCCTGAATCGGGGCACGATAGATTTAATCCCCATATAGAAAGCTCCCG
>JZLH01S0322510.1:40194-54082 GCA_001188425.1 Eucidaris tribuloides | reverse complement strand
AAAAAAAACTACTTTTGCAGATGGATGTTATAATCTGAGTTTTTTTTCTTCTTGTGGGTTAAATTTTTGTGTAATTCCTATACGGCTCGAGTTTTAAAATAATTTCAACGTGATCTAGACTGAAACCGAGAGATCATTCTACAAAGTACAGAGTAAAGGGAGAAGAGTGATTGCGGTGTTATAATCCCCTCCCCCCTTTTACAATAATTTCATTGAAGTGTCATAGAATGTACAGTTATTAAATAAAGCACACAAAAACCTGTTGACATTCATTCCACATTTACTTACCAGTAATAAACTAATTTGCACACTTTACAAGCAGGCCTACATGTAGATACGAGATGGGGGTATTTGCATGAGATCTGTTTCTAAAGGGTCACACTCCATATTGCTTTGATAACTCATCTACATTCTTCTGTCTGTCTGTCAGTCTGTGTGTGTGTGTGTGTGTGTGTGTTTATGTGTGTGTGTCGCCATATCCAACAACACAGTGAAAACCCATGCAAGGGCCAGGTTACTTGTTGCCCAGCATGACAGTAAATATTTTGAACATCCATCATGCACGTCATGTTGATAATAGTTGTCTCACCAGACCATCATAACTAAACTCTCCAATATGACCAGTATGCCATATGTACTGTGCATGGACACATACCGGTATGTCTTTACGTCCTGGTTACTCCACACTAATACCCCGGTTACACCGAAAGTCAAAAGCGTTTTGAGAACGGTCTCAGTTCTGAGAACAGTCTCGGAATGTTTTCATTTAATCTCGGAATGGATTGGACCTTCGTTGGTGTGGTTACACCACCATCACACTGGCCATCTTGCGTTCGGTAGAGCAGCGGTTACCATGGCAACAATTTAGCCATGTCCACTCGTGGTCAACGGTCTCTTTGTACAATATACTTATGGTCGGAGCAGTTCACCTGTTTACTTCCTGTGTTGGGCTGGTTTCGGAACGCTTGTGTGGTTACATGGTGTTCGAAATGGTCTGAGAACGGTTTCAGAACAAAAACAGCAAAACACTAATCGGAATGCTTTGGAGGTTCACATTTTAGGTCAGCTGTTGTCGTTACACCACGATCGATTGAACTGTTCTGAGACCATTCTCAAAATACTTTGATGGGCAGTGTAACTGGGGTCACAATAGAGTGTGGTATCTAGACTACTGACCCAAGAGATGCCCCCCTAATCCTTCTAATATCCTCATCAACGGGATCAGATGTATCGCATGTCTGTTGTGTCCTGCGCGAGGGCTGCATTCCGCGGGGGTCATCAGTGACTTTCCAACGCATACCTGTGAAGTCCTCATAGAGGGGGCACTGCCTGGGTTCTTTCTGTCTCTTTGCGAGTTGTCAACACATCGTCATAAAAATCATTTACACTGTAGTTGAGAAATTGTGATTTTTTTTTCAATTTTCGGAGAGCAGATTTCACTATGAACATTTGCTATGTCAAAATGGTCGGGGTCCCCAACTTTTTTTCGTTGATTTTTCATCAATTTCTCTAAAATGGAATGTTGTCTCAAGCGAGTGAATTTTCAGGTTATTAAAGGCAGCGGATCTCATTTGCAAACATCCCCACAGACCAGCAAAAGATAACCCATGCCCTTAGGCTATTGATGAAGGGCATGTGTGTGAAATTTGGGGGTCAGTAATTACCTAGAATTTGAAAAATGCAAAAGAAAAACAATAGCCGTTTAGTGTACGTTCTGTGGTAGGAATTTGTTTCTTTACGAGAAAAAAATTCATATTAGAGTCTAACTGTCACTATAATTCCACTAAAACTGAGTTTCCAGCTCCTATATTTTGCTAAAGGTTCTCAGATGGCATTTTCTTCTAAATGCCATTGTAATACACAATGTTAATTTTTAGGCATGCAAAAGAGATGCCCTGCCTTCAACTCTTTCGTGCTGAAGTCGCATATCTGCACCAAATGATACACATAAAGTCCATGGAGGTGCAAATCCTCTGGCATGTCAAGAGTTAATAGACCACGTACTGTGTAACTCCATCTAACAAACAAAATAGCAAAAAACAAAACAAACAAAAGAATTTTTTTTTTCTTCAATATTGTTTGTGGGATTTAAAAAACAGAACAAAACATCACTTCTGCACATATAGGCTAATTTTGAAGGACATGTTCAATTGTCCGTGTACATATATGATGATTGTTCATTGCATTTAATGTATCTAGAATTTGAATAATGCACAAAACCTGACTGCTTTTTAGCAGTTTGGTAGGTTTTGGAAGTACCCAAAATATATACTCTACTTCTGTCAATGAACACATAACATAATACATGTTGTATGATGAACACATGCCGTTTCCAAAATTGACACAAACGTACTACACGTAAAGTATCATTTTGTTGTAATGTTGCTGTGTCTATTTTTATCCCACAAAAAGGATTTGTAGACGAAAGAAAATTGAGAGTGAGTTTAAGTGCACTCACATACTCTTGTGAAGTACAGTAGTATATATTGCAAATTTGATCCGTACATGGAGGGATATTTATTATGAATTTCCAGGGAATGGGTACTTACAGAGAAGGAGCTATGTACCGTAGTTATTTTGATATTGCACTCATGTTTGTGCCTAAAGATGACGGCTCAGTTCCAATCTAGTGAATACAATCTCATCGGAGGCCGAACTGTCAACATGTATTATCTCCCGGCCCTAGATGACAGGGAAGATGAGATTTAGACCCCATTTATACTGGAAGTTACCCCGCTTAAGGTCCGGACCTGAAGAGGGGTAATTCCCAGTTTAAATGGTTAAAAAATGTTTAGCCGAGCTATAAAATGTATCTCAATTTTAGCTCGGACTAAATTTAGTGACCCATGAAGAGTACGTACATGTACGTATTGATAAACAATTTTTGCGCTCACGGCAAGCACAGCTGAGGGGGACGATAGGTTACCACGACAATTACTCTGGTCTCGCACGCAACATGGGTGGTCAAAAATGGCAGTATAAAACGACTAATATCCCGGGCTAAAGTTACCCGACTTCAGAAGTGGGCTGAAGTCGTGCGCAGTATAAACAGGGTATCAGACACATCGCTAATGCACTACCTTGTTTGCTAAATTTAGGCTAGGTCCGAGGAAATGATGATTAAAGGGTTGGGACTTGGGACGGGTTAATAATTTCAACGGTGTAAACATCCCGACAATGGAGGGTACCGTCAATGCAATGTCTGGTCGCAGATGGCTTTTTTTCTCCACCTAATGTAAAAGCAGAGTACGACATGAGCCCGCCCCCCCCCTCAACTCGGTGGTTAACTTTACCGCGTGCGCTTCCCAGTTTTTTTGGTAGAGGGGTACATACACATAATTTTAGAGGGTCATTCTAAGAATCTGGAACAAGCATACAATATGTGTATGTTTGACAGCCTGAGTGGGGGAGGGTGGGAATGGGGACATAAGCATGGGCCAAATGGTCCTCGGCAAGAAAAATTCAGATACTGGCATTTTGGGGTGTCAACTGAGAATACTTGTCTGAATTTGGTAAGCAAAAAGATGCAAAACAAACTTGTCCAGTGAATTACAATTGCACCAAAACAGTAATGGAACAAAAATGAAGTAAGTGTTTCTTTATGAAGGAAAAGGGGATTAAATTTTGGGGGGTCCTAATAATATGAAAAACAGCAATGCGCCAGATCACTGTATCACAATTTCATTTTTCCATCCATACCCATAGATACTCGTACTTGTGATTCCACTTCCAAGATTTCGTCAGCCTTGAGGTTGCTCTTAGCATTTCTTTACTTTATCAGTTCCCATGAGATTTCAGGAGATATGGGCAGACAAAATTCGACGATGACACACGCACCTTTTTGAAGTCTTTGTCCCGTTAAGTATTATATTACACACGGCTAATCAAGCAATCAGCGATACAGTATAATGATTCTTCCAGAATTTTCATGACATGGATCATGCATAGTAACTGTAGCTCAAATTGAAGTTGTGCACAATGTGCAAGCATCACTATGTAGGGTGGTTATTGGCAATCTAGTTCTTGGAGTTTTACAGATTTCACACTTTTACATAATGATGTGATGTATTTATTTCTACTGTATATACGTAACGTTCTATGTAATTTACGTATCTGTGCTGTGAGCACCTATTACATCATACATGTAGGTGGATTTTGGCGCATTAATAAAATGCATCATCATATTATTATTATTAATTATTGTTTATCATTATCACATTATTATTATTATTATATATTATTATATTATTACTATTATTATTGATTATTATCATTATTTGTTTATTATTATTATTGATTATTATTGTTCATTATTATTATTATTATTATATCATTAATATTATTATTATATAGTATTATTATTATTTTTTATATATTATTATTATTTATTATTATTCATATTATTATTATTATTATTATTAAATTAATTATAGTGTGCATATACATGTTGAATAATTTAGTTTTTGTGTTTGAGTTTTGTTGTTTTTTTTTGTGTGTAGGAAAGAAGTCTGCTGTTTTGCATATTTGCTTAGGGAGTCGGTGTGGTGCGAGTGTGTGAGTGTGTAAGGATGTGGGTGTGTGTATATTGCGTATGCATATGGATTGTGCGTACATGTACATACTGTTTAGTGTGTGCAGTGTATTGCATACGCTGAATATTTTGCGGTGGTTTATTTTGCAAATTTTGTGACTATAACCAAATGCAAACATTTTCACTTCCTTATAAGCTATACAAAGTCAATGCAAATGCAATAAAATCATGAAAATAAAATCTTGCGAATTCTTCGTTGTGAAGTAAAATCGCGAAAATATATATACGCAAATGCTGTATACTTGTGAATATTAATGTTATATTGTGTATGATGGATGTTTTTATTTGTGTGTTGGTATGTGATAGATGTGTGTGTAAGTGGGGATGTTTGTGTGTGTGTATGTTTGTGTGTGGGTGCCTGTTTGTGTGTATGTGTGTTTATTCAGTCTATTGGAGAGGTGTTAAATAATGTGCTGTTAACATTAAAGGTATTGGCTAACATTGACCTCAGTTAAAAATATCTGAGCCACATGATTCCCCATGCTACCAGTGTCTTTGATGAGGTCTAAAAATGAAGCCCTGAAAAAATTGTATTTCAAAATGATTATTTAGTGCTTTAAAAAAGTGAAAATCGTAAGTTGACTAGATTCACTTGCCCATTTCCTCCCATAGACTTACTGTGTGTACACCTAGGTTAATAAAACTCGCCTCGAGTTTTATTGTTTATTCATGTGTAACTTGCCATTGGCAGTGTAACTTTCCAAACTTTTGTATTCTAGGGTGTTTATTTGTCCATTTGAACACTACTATGTAGCTCAGATATCAAAGTTTGACAATTTTTTAAACTGAAGCTCCACAATGTTAGCCTATCACTTTAACTATAAATGTCAAGCCATGCAAACATGCTCGTACACCATGTTTCCTCAGTAATAATATAGCTCAGACACTTGGACATTAACAGACAGATAGATGACATTGACAGAACAACTGCATTTCAAATGTATTGTTATCAAAGGTCAAAG
Organism: Eucidaris tribuloides; assembly: GCA_001188425.1. Taxonomy (NCBI): domain Eukaryota; kingdom Metazoa; phylum Echinodermata; class Echinoidea; order Cidaroida; family Cidaridae; genus Eucidaris; species Eucidaris tribuloides. The sequence goes on along the minus strand of JZLH01S0322510.1, from coordinate 48,529 downwards.
ATTACATGTGGCTGAATAGAAGAATGTCAAACAAGCAAGCCAACTACCAAGCGAAGAAGGACATTTACCTGAGCAAGTGAAATTAGTTTTGATCGGCCATGGAGTAAGAAGAATCAAGCAGTTTTATTGTTGAAGAGAGTGTTTGTCAAATTTCAAGGCAAAGAAGCTGAAGGAAAGTGAATGAAATTACAGAATAACAACATTGAAGGGATGGTGGTATAGAATTGTTTTGGTCTGGGTATTGGTGTTTTGGAAATGTCCACCCAAAGAAGGGTAAGTGTGAAGAGGGAGCTCTGTATCTTCCGAATGGACATAACAAATGAGATGTGATGTTTATCTTGTCAAATCCATGTGTTTTTTCCCCTCTCTAGCTTCTCTTACAGAGTTGCCATACCTTGTAGTTACCCCCCCCCCAAAAAAAAAACTAAAGAAAAGGCCTATTAGCAGTTAATCTACAACCTACATGTAGCTTCAAAAATACATGTAACATACTCATTAACACATGTACTAAAAAAAAATTAAAACAATTTTGTGGTCATTTCATGGGTGAAGTAAATTGTCACACATTTTTAACAAATTATTTTTAAATCCAAAATGTATGTAGATGTAATTTGAAGTAGTTGTAAAATTTGTAATTTACGTTTTTACTTCTGTATATTTCTGAATGAATGTAAACACAAGTTTTGGCACATTTACACCCATTGTAGAAATCAAGACATTTTACCATCTACTGCACATGTTATGATTGCTATAGATTTTAATTAAAACATTTAGGGGTTAGTGAATTGACTGCTGATGTCTTAAATTCCCCACAATATTGTCCTCCTTTGCACTTTCCTTGTAGTACATATCCGGGTAATACGGTCATAAATGTCTTGTTAAAAAATTGTGTCATGGCATCATATTCACTGATCACAGTGGGAGATTGTCGATTGTACCCACCCTTCAATTTCTTTTCTTTTTCTTTTTTTTTGGTTGAAAAAACAAAATCACATTCACAAAGTCAGTGCCTCACTAGGCGAGTGTCAGACTGTTCACACTGTGGCCGAAGCATGATTGCAATTGTGGCCAGGGTTGCCAAGTTTTCTAATTCTCAAAATGCCAAATTCAGTGTAAAAATGCCAAATTTGCATTTGATGGATTTTATGGGCAGCATAGCATAAATTTGGTTCGAAATAACATTCTAATCAATTTAAAACACCCTTGCAACCTCTGCTGCAGCTGAAAATTTTAGTGCCGTGATTTAAGCACAGAGTCCATTTTTCACGTGAAATACATGTACAAAGTTACTTTTGGACCCTTGTGGCACCTAGATACTGAAAATTCTCTGAAAATCAGGTTTTATAATGATTTTTAGGTATGTCATTGTTGTAAAATGCCAAAAAATGCCAAAAGTCTGTTTGCCGTGCAATTTTAATTCTTCAATGCCAAAAGATATAAAAAAATGCCAAATTTGGTGTTTTGGGCATTAAAATCAACAAACTGACAACACTGATTGTGGCGATAAGAGCTTCCAATCATCCACATGAAAAAGTCTTTGTGGACAGTGCGATTAGAATTCAAAATTTCTACTGAAGAGGTGTTACCATGTTTCTGGGTTTGCTATCAATCAACTGGGCACTGGATGGATCATGCAGCTGTGACACACTTACACTATGCCCTATTAAAAGTGCCCGGTATTTCAGTGGAAGTTAATGAAAGGTCACATAAGCTCCACCTCCCAAATTGTGATTTAGAGGTCAAGTGTTTGTTCCAGGCCTTCAACTTTTCCTACTTTTTCCTACTTTTTGTGAAAATCCTAATTTTCTTATTCCCCCCCCCCAAAATCTGTATTTTCTTACTTATTCCTACTCACCCTTTATAAACAACACCTTTGCGATAGCTTTAATATGTGCTTGGAGTTGAGGAGTCTTTACAGGTTGTTGCTGAGTGTCTTGTAACTACTACTATCATCACCTGTTTGTGAAGGAAAATTTGTTTCTGTGGATTTCGGCTTTTTCGTCTATCTTAGAATTTTTTTCTGCGTATTCTGCATGTTTCCATTTTCTATGGCATTACTACTCCATACACTACTTATAAATATCCTATTTTCCTCCTACTTTGGTGGATTGAATCCTCCTTTTCTCCTGCTTTTTGGAGAATTTTGCTCCTAATTTTCCCATACTTTTTCAACCAAACAGAGTTCAGGCCTGCTGTTCACAAAACACCTCTGAAGCAAGATTTAAATTTTGCAATTTGATTTGCAATCGTGATTCCAGTTCCTAACCATAATTAGGGTGATCAGCGACTTCAATCACGTTTGCAGTAATGTTTTAGCCACTGTGTGAAGTGTGAACACGCCCAGTGTTGGTGTCTGTAGTTGACTCGCTAGGTGGGTGTAAGAGCAACAAATCTAAATCAAATCACAATACCGTCTCGTCTCATAGGATGTATGATTCCACCTGCTGGACCCAAGCATTCTAAATCATATTCCCCTGGAATGTAAGTCAAGGTCATTAGTAGACTCCATTCATACCAACACACATTTGATTCTATTCCATGGCTGCTCCTAGTCTGGCTTCCAGGCTTTTGACTGAACCCATCCTTGGCATCCCATACTGGGGAGATTACTTTCACAGTCAACTGCCTTGAACTAAGACTAGTATGTTGCGACCAGGTCGCTGGCTGTGGGTGTTTTGTACCTGCAGCGTAGTTTGTCGCAAGAAGAAAAAGTTGCAGGGTCTAGAACCTAGACTATAATGCTCTACACCTCATACACTCATTCATGTTGGGATAAAAACGATGGCATTATAAAAGCCATGCTTTAAATCAGTGAAACAAATTCATGTGACATGTCAAGAGTAGTTTCTGTGTGCTTGTGGCCATGGTCTTGCATACATGCAAAGCAATCTCATTATCCGGAATTACCAGATGATATGCTGATGTGAACTACAGTGAAACCTGTCTATAGTGGCCACCTAGGGGAAACAAAAAAATGTGGCTTTTGAAGACAGGTGGATGCTATATACAGGTTATTTAACACGTGATTTGTCTCAGAGAGAATCTTTTTAGTGGCCACTATCTAGACAGGTTGGCTACTATACAGTGTGTCTCAAAAAAAAAAAACTTTACACTTTTGAAGTGGCCCCCAAATAAAACATTATTTCAAATTTTTGGAAAATTTTTAAATATATGGAAAGCTTAACGTCTCTTCTTTCATATGACACCAAAAAGTCTGCATTGTTTTATGCTTGAGTGAGCACTGCCACCTTTTGTAAGGGACATGAAAATTAGGTTGCGCAGGAATTGGCTATCCATTGTGCTGAAAAATACAAGCTCTCATTGATTGTGTGTGCAGCTGGGGATTGGAATATGTAAATCTTACTGAATGATGAAAGACTACCGTGTTGGGGTGAAGGGAAAGTGGGGTGGTGGAGTAAGGGAGTGGTGGGGGTGGTGTGGATGTGGGGTGTAGGGGTGGTATGGGGGTGGTGGGGTGGAGGAGATGGAAGGATGGTGGGTTTAGGTAATTCTAACACACCACCACCTCCCACATGCACAACCCTTATCCGCATCCACACCACCCCCACATTACACCACCCCCACATCCCACCACCCCCACATCCCACCACCCCACACCCCCACATCCCACCACTCCATCACCCCATCACCCCTTACCCAGCACCCCTACCCCTTCACCCCGATACGGTGGTCTTTTATGTTCACATTATCCCAATCCCAGAGCTTGCATCTTTTGTTACAACGATAGCCAATTCCTGCGCAACCTAATTTTCATGTCCTTTACAAAAGGGTGGCAATGCTCAATCAAGCATAACACAATTTCAGACTTTTTGGTGTCATATGAAAGAAGAGACTTTCAACTTTCCATATATATATACATTTTTCAAAAGTTCCAAATAATTTTTTATTTGGGGGCCATTTTAGAAGTGTAAAGTTTTTTTTTGAGATGCACTGTAGAGAGGTGGCTACTAAGACAGGTTTGTCGGTACTCCAGCTTAAAGATTGTGTCAGGGATTTGCAAGTCCATTACTTCCCTTCATTATCAATACCAAACGGTAGTTTAGTACTTACAAATGGTGTGTTGAAAGTTTGAGATCCATACGTCATGAATTTGTTGTTTTATGAGAAAAACTAATAATAACATGTTACCAGAATGTTATTCTTTCTGTGAGTTTAAATTTTGCTCAAATTGCGAATTGCGGTTATGTGTACCGTCGCAAGCCCAGTGGAGCACACTGATTGGTTAAACGGCTAAACTCCACGCGACCTTTGGCTAATGGCTGATCAGACAATTTTGGAACGGCCCGTGCACGTCGACGTCACTGTAAATTTTGAAGTTTAATTGTCCAGATTTTCACCAAAACTATGTATTCTACCCAAAGGTTCTATGACAGGTGTTTATTCATACTAATCTTCACATTGTGAATGATATGAGCTGATTTCATTCATTTTACCATTTTCTGACGTGCAAATCCCTTACTCTGTCTTTAACTCATGTGCATGTAAAATACAGTGAAATTCACAAGAAATAAACCTGTTTATGCTGGTGGTAATCTAGAGGAGACTAGTTGTTGCCTGTTGGTATGAACAGGACCAGCCTAGCTTTGCCTGTATAACCCCCTTCAGACAGCCCAAATTCGCCGGCGCTGAGCCGGCTCTGCTACTCCTCCACTTTCTGTCTGAATGGTTTAAGCCGGCGAAAAGGGGTATTAAGTACGCCCGCTCTGAGCCCGCTCTGAAACACCTCCGGAGGTGTTTCAGAGCCGGCGAAAAGGAGTAGCTGATACACTTCACCTTCTGTCTGAATGAGTTAAGCCGGCTCTGCTACTCCTTGCGCAGTGATGCATGCAAATTTCACCAACATCCGCACCTAAAAACAAAAGATGATCGGGAGTACATGATATACACTTCCTGTTCCAGTCTCGCAAGATGAGTAGCGACTCCACCTTTTTGGTTGCTGTGTGAATGGTTTAAGACGGCGAAAAGGCGTAGCTGCTACGCGAATTCTGGTCTATCTGAAGGGGGTCACCGAAGTGTTTCAAGACCGCTCTGAGCCGCCGCAGCTACACCTTTTTCTGTCTGAATGTGGCCTAAGTGCACTCCCTTTTCTTGCACACCTACGTGTACACTTTAACATCATAACGTGTACACTTTAACATCATAATGCTGCTCCATACTGCTGATACAGATACTATTGTTTGTATGAATGGGGTTCTAGCTTCACCTTTATTAATACTGTATGTACAAGTGTATTTATTGGGCACTCCCTCTACTTGTGAACCTGTGATATGGGTAATGTTCCATGGTAGGCCTGCATGTATTAACTCCACACCCTTCGAGTACAGTGCACGACTGCAGTGTTATCCAGCTAGCATGACATCATTAGCCGAGATGTGAGCCCATGACATTGAAATACATGTACATTATAGGATAGCAAATTAATTATGTTTAGCCTAATGTAGTTATAGTAATCTCATTATTATCATTATGACAATTATTATTATTATGACAATGGGGAGCTGCTCGCATGTGACATCACAAATTTAAAAGTTTAAAAGTTCATAACTCCCCTATTCTTTGGTGGATTTTTGTCAAACTTTTATTAAAGGTTAGTGACATGATTGGGGTTCTTTGGGAACACTTGAAAATGCCTCAAGAACCAAATGAGTTGAAACATATACCAACTATACACCAGCTGGAGTGGATCTCCCAGCTGGAAGGATTTGTCTGCAATTTGTTATACTTAAAGAGAATCAAGCATGAACATACTAGTATTTTAATTTTATCGGGGGCACGATAAAAATAAGACCCGTACAGAGCCACACAACAAGTTTGCCTGCCACGAGAGATGTTGACATTAGTTTTTTTAGAATGAGTCAACATTTGACTACAAGATTTTCACAGGAGAATCCTTGCATAGTTTACTTGCTTCTAGAGTATTTTCAGTCCAAGTTAAGGACTACTCCCAATCATGTCATTTACCTTTAATATGTTTCCCTCATTGTTCTACTTCTATTAAAACCAACTTGATGTCAGGGTGAACCTTGCCTTTAATTCAGTTTGTACATTATGTGGTTAAAAATAGGGCCTATTATTAGAAGTAATAATGGGTGAAAGGTTTGAGTACAGTGTAGTATATACATTACATGTAGATGTGTAACTGTCAGGAATTTTTTTTCATTAATTGTAATAAGGTTAAGTAAAAAGTTTGTTTGGTGTTATTTCTTCAAAAAGCAGATTGATCGGCATTATTTCTATTTATGGTGTAGGCCTACAAGGCTACATGTACCCTCCCTACTCAAAAGTATTGCAACATACACTATAACGCATATAGTTTACGTTGAAGGGGTCTTTCTAAAATGATGTCTAAATTACGTTTATGATTAGAAAATAACAAATTATTTGAAAAGACATCAATGAATATTCTTTCTCGGTTCTTCTCCATGGCGGAGAGATTATCAAATGCAGGCGCGTCCACGACAGAGGGGCTGGAACGTAAAATTTTGACTTTTTTCGCCTCCCTATAGGGGTGGGGTATTAATTCACACTAGCATAGTAATTTGGTTTCATATTACCAATGAAGCGGTTTTAATGGTTTGGAAAGACTTCCAGCAAACAAAAAATGTCAGTATGTTCCTCTGAAGTGGTCTCAGAAAGAAGACCACGCCCCTCGAAGACGAAAATGACCTCCTATCCTCATAAGACAGTGACAAAGAGGATAAGGCTACTAATTAAAGATGATGGCTTTCTCTTCGCATTATTATATCCAATGTACTGAGAAGTCTCATGACAGTAAATTTTAAGATGTTTACAATAATAAACTGCCTTTAGAATTGAGAAAGAATAAGAAATTCTAACTTGAAGAGGTCTTGTTTAAAATATGGGGCGTTTGCTCCTTGCTACTGTCTTATGAAGATAGGAGGTCACTTTCGTCTTCGAGGGGTGTGGTCTTTTTTCTGAGACCCCTTCAGAGGAACATATTGACATTTTTTGTTTTCTGGAAGTCTTTCCAAATCATTAAAACCGTTTCATTGGTAATATGAAACCAAATTACTATGCTAGTGTAAATTAACACCCCACCCCTACCGGGAGGCGAAAAAATGCAAAATTTTATGTTTTAGCCCCTCTGTCTTGGGCGCGCCTGAATTTGATAATCTCTCCGCCTTGGAGAAGAAACGAGAAAGAATATTCATTCATGTCTTTTCAAATATTTTTTTATTTTCCAATCATAAACGTAATTAGGACATCATTTTAGAAAGACCCCTTCAATGTAAAATGCATGCGTTATAGTGTATGTTGCAATACTTTTGAGTAGGGAGGGTATATGTACAGTATATAATGTATCAGTGGAACCCCATCATAAAGAGGTCGGATATAACAAAACCCTCGTATAACAAGGTGATTTTTCAGGTTCCAACTCTTTATATTTCTTTGTTTTTGAACCCTGATATAGTGAGAAACCTGATATAACAAGGAAATTCTCATGGTTTTTAGGTCCTTATCATAACAAGGTTCCCCTGTAGTATATTGCCAGTAATAGTTATTTTTACATATGCGCATTTTTTAATTGCTCATTTGCTTTCTTACAAGTGTGTTCATGTTTGAGGAAAATACATGCATGTATTATTCTTTGAAAACTGTATGTGTACCTCTCAAATGAAGAAAAAGACATCAGCATGTGCTTGTTACGTGCACAAAATAACTCTTGCTTGTAGACTGGGCAAGTGTACAGTACATTGCACACCATTTTATTGAACTACTGTAGGCCTACACATATGCTGCTGAAACAAGCAGTAAATGACTCTTCTGCATTCTGTTTTATGAATTTGGCACACATTTTTTTCTTTCCGGAATATACTTGCGAGGAAATATTTATTGCCAAGTCAAGCGTTACACTGCAAATCCCCAGCACATCGACGAAAATGAGCTATAGTACACGAAAGTAACATATTGCATGTTTCATGTTCTACGATGTATCCCGAAGTTGTAATATATCAGGAATGTACAAACTGAGTGATGAAATATATTCCGGAACATACAGCTCCATATATAAAAAAATATGCCATTGTCAGTTTGTAAAATGCACAGTATCTACATACATTGATATGTGGTGACAAATTTATTGAGCCTGAAGTTTGTGGGTGGATTTTCTTTTTCAGTTAAAGCCTTGGAAAAAAAAAAGGTTCGATTTTACTTCTTGTTTTCGGGCTAGAAATGTTGTAGTGATATGTGTAGGAGTTGGTTATCCGGTGGAAAAAAAGAGGTGCCCAATTGGAACTCGATCTTATCGAATCATTTCGAAATCTTTTTTGTCATCTGTAGCCCTGTAATTGAG
>JZLH01S0322510.1:3557-24571 GCA_001188425.1 Eucidaris tribuloides | reverse complement strand
CTGCAGTGAAATTGTACGTAGTTTGTCAAGGTACGATACTACACTGAATATATCTTTCTGATTCGTTGAACTCACTCCTTTTGTCAATGCATAAGTTTTTGACTGCACATTTATTTGTATTTTGTTTTTTAATAGTCAAGCTACATGTACACATGTACGTGTATATGAGGCCCCTAGTTGTATGTTTAAGCTTTTATGGTTAAAGGTAAATGACATGAATGGGGGTAGTCCTCATCTTTGGGTACAAACTATGTTGGAATGAAGTAAACAATGCAAGGATTCTACTGTGAAGATGTTATAGTCGAAAGTTGACCCATTCTAAAGTAATTTCCATTAGTATGCCTTGTGACAGTGTGTAGCTCTCTATGGGATCTATTTTTATCGGGCCTCAAGAGAAACACGGAGCGAGTATGTTCACGCTTGATTCAGCTTAAAAGTAAACAAATTCAAGATAAATTCTTCCAGCCAAGAGATACACTCGAGCTGGTGTATCCATTGTTAATCTTTCAACCAGTTTGGTTCGAGAGGCAGTTTTTATTTCTCCCAATTATTTCACTGCCCTTTAAGGTAGAGCAACTGTTGCCAATGAAATATTGAACGATGCATCGACCTTCAAGCTCAGCGGACTGAACTGACAGCCTATTACAGCTTTGCCTCTTAAAAAAAAAAAACAATTTGCTCAATCGCTTCACTTGCTCCTGTAATAACATTAGCATGATGCAAAGATGTACAGGCACAGCAGCTAATATGGGAATGAAATCAAGTTTGTAGTTTCCGTAATTCTCTCAGAATTATTTCATTAATGTGTAATTTGTTTAATGATTGGGGCTTTTATTGGCTGAGGGAATAAGGGGCCCCATAGTAATATAATATTTATGTAATTATTTGTTTTGTGTGCTCTTGTATGTGTGCATGTGTGTGTGTGTGTGTGTGTGTGTGTGTGTGTGTGTGTGTGTGACAGAGAGAGTGTGTGTATACATTTCACATGTGTGTGAGTGCATACTTTCCTATGCAATATAAGCTACAACAATAATAAAGCTCTTAGTCTGTTAAGACTGACCTTAATATATATTTGTCCACGAGCTTCTCTGCCTAATATAGTGGGGACCTCCATGTTAGTTATAGCATTAGCCTCGGGGAGAAGAGAAAAGAGGGAGAGAGACGGGGAAACAGGAGGAGGAGAAGTAGGAGAGCTTGCGCAGCATACGTCCGGAAGAACATTATGAGCCAAATAAGAGCCCACAGAGTGTATGCAGCTTGACGTTATCGACAAAGACGACGTTCAACGCTTCGCCGACTGCACGGCAAACGTCTTTCTGTTTTGTCTGGCGTTGCCTCATCTGCAATTGTTTACGTTTCGTGTCCGAGTTATCTCTTCGTTCTCATCGAATCACACCCCGTCTGCCGAAATCATACCTGCTCTCGTCTTTTATCAACCCAACGCCGGTTGATTGGATTGCTATTGTGTCGATTGAATGCATCTTCTTCATTTTTTTTTTCATCGTGTTCGTGGGGGACATTTGTCAAATCTCCGTCAGCGATTATCTCTCCCGTCATCGCCGTCGTCTGGCCGGGGTCGTAGCGTTGGCGTGATTTGCTCTTTATGACCAGGTCGGCCTCATCCACAGGTCATCTTCAAGTTGCAGTGCATGTTGAAGATCAGATCCAAGTTTGCTCGTGTTAGGATGAAGAGAAAGGTAACTGGTTACCATGGTGATCCTCCTCTTTTTAGTTTGAAAACCAAAAATGTGCTATTTACACCTAGGTATAGAATTTCATTCCGATTAACTTGCATTGTTATTTGTATACTGTGCTGTTTTAATGTCTACCTAATTCGTTTGGTAAAATAATTTCAATATGAATATCTGATCAGTGGAGATGCACATTTACTTTAAGATGATAATTAAATATGAAATATTCAATGTGAATGTCTGATTTGTGGAGAAGCACATTTACTTTTAAGCTGATAAATCAAATATGAAATAATCAACAGGGGTATATTGCCAGTACAGTCAAACCTGTCTTAGTGGCCACCTCTCTCTAGTCTCTCTAGCAGCCAACCTGCTCATAGTAACCACCTGCATACCTGCCAACCAGTAAGATTTTATCAGATTTAGTAAGATTTTCATCGTCCAAGTCCACTGAATGAGATTGTCTGATCTAAAAATATTTTTTTTTAACTATAGTTTATGCCATTTTGACATAGTAAGATTTTTACCTGCAATTTGCATTAAGAATAAGATTTTTGATTGGTATCAGTAAGATTTTTCATGGCAGGAGTTTGGCAGGTATGCACCTGTCTATAAAGGCCACATTTTTTGTTTTATTTTGGGTGACCACCATAGAAAGTTTTCACTGTATCTTATAAGTTCTGTGCAGTTTTGTAAAAATTGCTTTGTTCGGGATGATGCTAGTGTCTAATACATGTAATTATGAGTCATCATACTGTGCAACAAATTTCAAGTAGGCATTGCTCCAAGGTAAGCTATTAACATGGACATTAACATAGGGGCCTAAGCGTTGATGACTATTAAATTTTGCACTGTACTGTATGTCTCAAAAAATTGTGCAAATGAAAAGCACCCTCTTTTGTAGTTAGAAAATACTTTTGTGACATGACGTTTACATCAACGTCAAGGGCAAGATACATAAAAAACAAGCAAATTAAACAGAACAAACGGAAGCTAAGACTATGCCCTTGACATTGATATAAGCATCGTGTCACAACAGTATTCTAATTGCCAAAGAGGGTGTTTGTTACTTGCACAATTTTTTTTTTGAGATGCACTGTAGGCCTACTACTAGTACTTTGTTTATCTCACATCAATTAATTCAATCATCATCTTTTCACAAAATACTTTGTGTTTACAGTTTTACTTGGTATTTCTTTCAACATCGCATACACGTGTACCACTGTTACATGCTTTCTTTAACTAGACTCTGTGTTTTATTCAAAAGCAATTGTAATAGTTAGGAGGGTTAGGTTGAAGGAGGAGGATGTGTCAAATGGGGCGAAGCTGAACCTATGTTGCATAAATTTGCATATTGTACCATGAAGTACTCGCACAGTACATCTCCTTTTTGTTCCCTGTACCTACAATAGTAGTCAAACCAGACACTGCAGAACAAAAATACTGTGATTATCAAGTTACAAAACAATCTTAGGCGGGGGATCTCTTTTGCATGTCTAAAAATTAACATTGTGTGAATACAATGGCATTTAGAAGAAAATGCCATCTGGGAACCTTTAGCAAAATATAGAAGCTAGAAACTCAGTTTTAGTGGAATTATAGGGACCGTTAGACTTTGATTTGAATTTTTTCTCGCGGAAAAAAATTCCTACCATAGAACGTACACTATACGGCTATTGTTTTTCTTTCACATTTTTCAAATTCTATGCAATTACTGACCCCCAAATTTCACAGACATGCCTTTCATCAATAGCCTATAAGGGCATGGGTTATCTTTTCCTGGTCTGCGGGGATGTTTGCAAATGATCTTTGATCTTTGTCTGCGATATGGTGTAGAAATGAAGGCCTGAAAAAAATTACACTTGTGAAGGATCAGTAAGTTCTTCAAGTACATACATGTTCATGTAGGTCAAAATCTACCAGTTACTCAACTGTAGGGTTAATATACGTAATCCATTACAATAATCCATTCCAGAAGAATAAATTATCCAGTTGTGTTTCTTTAATGGGTATCTTAATGATGTTGTCGATAACGATGCATCATTTTAAAAAATTCTGTTTTTTTGGTGGTTTATTTATCAGGTTCTACAGAAAAAAAATATTCAAAGAGTTTCCATTCTGAACCTATAATAGACACCTGTAATATACAAAAAGGAACCCATAGACTTTCCAAAATGAAATGCACATTTTAATGTACTAAGATGGATACCCGTCTACTAGTTTATTTTGCCTGTACCATTTCCTTTCAGTGGCCTTATGCATGCACAAATTTAAGGCCCAAGTATAGTTTTGGTCGACCAGACAACTTTTTTCATCAATCCTGCACAAAGTATTCATTCTGTTGTCACCCCAGACGTCCCACACGTCAGAACATGATATCAAACTTAATGAAATTTATTTATACACCGTACTGACAAATTATGATGTTGAAATTATCGCAAAACATGTAGCGGTATGGATGTACATTACGTATGGGAAATGTCGGGGGGCCCCCAACATTTTACATTTTGAGTAATTTCTCAGAATTGGAGGCATTTCAGAGTGAGTAATTTTCAGGGCATTTATAGATCATGTAGGTCTATCTGAAAAACATAATTGCAAAGAATTTTTTTTTTTTTTACCATTTTCCAAAACTATACCTTGGACTTTAAGCTTAATTCAAATCCAGTCTTTCTGATGGATGTTGGATACACTGCAAGTACTCTTTTCATCAGCCCTCCGGTGCTAGAAACTGGTAAATTTGTATTGCTCTCAAACGTCTTGTGATCCTAACACACTTTTGTAGCTGGTAAGCCCTAGTTCTTCCTTTTCGCTCTATTTTATGGTCGGCATCGGACTTGCTCTCCGACCATCTTATTCATATTCTCCATCAAGCAGCAAACTTGATCAGTATGCTGTAATATTAACCCTCCAATTACCATTGCAACAAGACTTTACCAATGATATTGTGAGTATGGTTGTGTATGGGTTAATAGTTGTTATACTGGTAGTATTAAAGACGCTTTATAACACTGTGGAAGACCCGTTCAAAAAATTGTCTAACTTTGATATCTGACATATCTGACAGTGTTTGAATGGACGAATAAATACCCTAGAACACAAAAGTTTGGACAGTTATGCTGTAACTAGTAAAATAGGTGCAGATACAAATTGGCACATTAATTATTCTCAACTGATAGAAAATTCTGCAACACAGCAGTCTATGGGGGAAAGCTGGAATGGTCGCTCAATGATTTTCACTTTTTCAAAGCAATAATGATCGTTTTAACGTGCAATTTTCTCTGGGCTTCATTTTTAGACTATCAGAGACAGTGGTAGCATGGGGAATCATGTAGCTCAGATTTTTTCAACTGGAAACATTGTTATACAATGCCTTTAATGGAGAAGTGTTTGTTGTAGTTTTTGGCATGTTAATATTTTGTGCAATTTCCATGGCATCAAACTGAATTGTTCAACACAATTGCAAGAAAGTAATGTACAAAAAAAAATGTCTAAAATCAGCATGTCCCTTGTATGTACAAAAAAGAGAAGTACAGTGTACATGTACTGTAAGTTAAACATGTGGAAAAAAATTAAAGGCATTGTATGTAAGTGTTAGATAAGTATTAGAGCGTGTCAATTAAAGTTGAAAAAATAATAACATAGCATTTTAGGAGAGTACATTGCAAATAAAAAAGACAGAATAAAACATCTACATACATATAAATAGACACTAGAAAGTTAAAAATGGACTAAACATTCTCTCAATTTATTGTTTTAGTATACTCTACTGGATAGATTTTAGATGGATGAATAGCACGTAATTTGTTGTACATGTATTTTAGGGCATTCAAAAATGTTCCATTCTTGTTAAAGATTATCACCAGGAGGTTATTCCATGATTTTAGTTTCACAGTAGGTCAGGCATTTAATTTGCAATTACTTTGGGCTTTTGGAAGGAACAAATTTTGTTCACTATTCGCTACCTTTTAAGTTTGCAATATATTAAAGTGGGCTTTTTGTGAAATTTCACAATTTTAGGGCCCTATTGTTGATTTATATTACCAGTTAGATAATTCCATAATTTAGTTTCACGATAGGTCAGACATTTAGTTTGAAAATTACCTTTTGGATAGAAATTTTTTTTGTTCAGTATACGCTGCCTAGTACCTTCCAAGTTTTTGTGAAATCTCAACGTTACATTCTCGGTCGGGCCTAACATTGATTTTGCCCTTTAATGATTGAGTAACGTCCCGATCGACGTATACACAACATCCAACATCAACAAACTAAATGCTTTGTCTTCCAGCAAAACTAATGACCATGACCTTTAAGAATGAATAATGAAATGTCAGTGGAAATGAACGTCAGGAGAATGCAGCGGTAAATAAGACCCAATACATATGTATGCTGTTATGGCAGTTAGCCAAAGGAATAAAATGGGATTCGCAATTTATTGGAGTCGTGCATCTCGTATTTGACTGCACTTAGGGGCCATTTCAAAAGCGAAAGTATGTACGGGACCTGTTGATTCAAGACTGTATCTTGTTTGTTTCATCCTACATATCCAAAGAAAAGCTACTGTATGATATTTCTTAGGGTTACCGCACACTACATTATCGGTTTCGATCTGATTTTGCAAACAAATTGCAGTATCATTTAATATGGGCATTTTGACAAAGAAAACTTATTTGATTCGGGTTCTGAACGATAATATGAATACTTAAAATCAGATTTTGGTACACTGTCAGCCTTGAACCTGGAGTATTTTTGAGAGAGGAATGAGCTTAAAGCCATGGTATGGTTTTGGTAAATGGTAAAAATGAAATTCTTTGCAAATACGCTTATATGATCTATCAATGCCCTGAAAATTGCTCACTCTGAAACCCTCCCATTTTTGAGAAATTACTCAAAATGTAAACTTCATGGGGGGATGGGACCCCCAAGATTTCCCATAGGTAATGTACATGCCACTAGATGCTCTCCTTTAATTTAAACATGGTAATTTGTCACTATAACCAATTTTCAGTAGGTTTGATGTTGTTTTCTGATGTCTGGGGTGACAATAAAATACTTTGCGGAAGATTGACAAAAATTTTGTCTGATCGAACAAAAGTATACTTGGGCTTTAACCAGCTGTTATAATGTAGTCAGCTATTTTAGACAGGGTTGGCTGGAGTGGGAAATACTGGCGGTAAATACCGGTAAATACCGCCTCAATAATTTTTGAGGAAGATGGGAAATAGTTGGAAATGCAGGGAAATACTATGAAATACAATTCCTGAATAATTTCAGATATTGCCCAGGCATTTCCCAAGCATTTTATAGCATTTCCCTGTACCTCCCTATACATCTTGACTACTTCCCAGCATTTTCCAGTATTTCCCAGTATTCCCCGCCTGGGCGGGAAATACTTGAATTACCCGGGTAATAGCCAACCCTGATTTTAGACCTTTTCATACATGTATCTCACACCTTCATTTTACTGAAATGGGTATTTGCTATTAAAGGAGAAAGAAGTCAAATTCAAACTAATGATACATGCACGTACATGTACACGAACCAGTTTTTCTCATGTAAACTTATTCATTCACTTGCCTGTATACAAAATACTGCCGTTAAAATCTACCCTCGTTTACGCGTGAATAATCTCAAGGAAATCTTCAAATGAGAGATGATTGAGCTAAATCAGTTTATTTTAGACTTTTCCCATCCCTCTGAAAGTCACAATTACCATAAATGGGATTTGGGTGAAAATGAAATGCAAAAAAAAATAAATAAATAAAAAAATAATATAATTACACTTTCTATCTTTTCACGTGAAACTTGATAATTTATTTCCCTTGTCTTTATACAAAATACTTCCTTTAAAGGCCCACTGTCAATGGTCAACTCAACCCAAGAGAGGATGAGAACTAGTCTTTAGATACAGGCACATACTCGCAAATATTGACTGTTGCAGTATCATAGTCTACAGATAGTGGGAGGAAAAACAAATGCTCTATTTTACCACAGCACCAGGATTTTTCTGCTGCATTATGGGCGGCATTAGTGCCCCAATTTTAAAATTAGGGTCAAAAGAGGGAGTTTATCTATTCTGTCATGACAGTGGGCCTTTAAAATCCACTCTCGTTTACGCGTGAATAATCTCAAGGAAATCCTCAAATGACTGACAGTGTAATGGTCTCCCAATAATCACGTTTTACGAACATGCCACGTACACAAAAGTCACTTAGCTAATCAGCTATGAATGCCACATTTGAAGTACATGGAAAAGGCATCAAGGCTGGAGATTTAGAGTAACATGGTTGAGTCGCACAAATAATATGTACAGCACATTTTGCAGTCATTTGTAAATTAGCTTTTGAATTACAAAACCAGATTATTTGTTTGTTTCCAATTCATTTTGTTCCTGTCAAATCCATACATGTATATCACTGTGTATCATGCACAGATATTTTGAATTCATTTTGAATGTATTTTTGAGTACAGTCATAATGTATGTGTGGAAAAATTAATGGGGGGGGGGGGGTGGGGTCGGGCAGTCACTAAAGAGTGTGTGTAGAATTTGTAGTGCATACTTTCTGTTAAAAACACATACCTAAAAGACATGATTTAACATTTTGGAGCTGCAATGTAAAAAAATAATTTTCAAACTTTGATATGCTTGAATAGACAAAATGCAAATAGACAAAATGTAGAAGTTTGCAAAGTTGTGCTTCCACTGGCAATGTATGCATGGATAAACATCACATGACTTATTGCTCTGGTTGAGTACTGTAGTCTATGGGAGGAAATGGACAGGTGAACCCGGTCAAACTGTAGTCACAAAATTTCACTCGTTTAAACCACTGAATGATCATTTTGAAGTACATGTACATGTATATTCAATGTTTTCAAGGCTTCATTATTAGACCTTATCAAAGACACTTCGAGCATGAAGGATTTTGTAGCTCACCTTTTTACTGTGGTCATTGTTAAATTGTCTGTTAAAAGTGCTCTTTTACATGTACAGTATGGCCTATATCTGAAACTGGTACATATACCTGTTTTGCAATGTTGTAAAACAGCACTTGCAAATATTTAAAAACAACAATATGCAATATCATTAGATGAAGTTGGCTGTGTGTTTGAGACAGTTCACCTCTTATACATTTACATGTACATTGCCAACAAATTTCTTTTAATCTCATACTAAGACTTAGTCAGATTTATAAGATTTACTTTGCAGATATTCTGCTGCTTGGCATATAACATCAAAACTTTTTTTTTTAAACAAACTAAGAATACTCCTTTTGACAATACAACATACATGGCTTAATTTTAAAGAGATGGACACAAAAGGAGTGACACACAGACGTACATATAGAATGACATGTGCACATACATGTACATACTGAAGCCATATTGTAGTCTTGTTTCATGTGTGATTTGAAAATATAAAAGGTAAAAAGGTAAAGGCAAGTTGTTTATTGTCTTGTATCACTGTAGAACAATGCTCACATGACGTCACACATTACCCCCTGATCATTGGACCCATATCGAGCCTGCACATTATTGTGCGCCACCTCCACTCCCTCGACACTAGCACTTGCCCGCTTGCCCGGGACAAGTAAAATTTCATTTCGGGCAAGTAAAACTCAAAATGCTAAATTAACTTGCCCAATTGGGCAAATAAAATTTTGATCCTCAAATGAAAAAAAAAACATGTCCAAAATCTTACCAAAAGTGAACAAAATATGTGTGAAATTGTTTGTTCAGCTAACTATATTAATTCCGTATCATTATTTTGTTTTTCAGAAATCAGAATCAGAATTCAGAAATCTCGCCTTTTACAACCCCCAGAATTATAATAACAAACTTCCAATACTTTAAAAAGATTAGAGATTAAAATAAGTGATAGATCATTTTTAAAGTTTTTACTATCAATTGTTTATTTTGCAGGCAAGTAATTTTTCATTTGGGCATAGTGTAGAGCCCTGTATACAGTTTGTATGTCAGTAGCTGTATCTCTTCCTGCTTCTTTTCGATTGATTAAATTCTAGTCCATAAGATTTGGTACGTCTGACCCATTTTGCTCCCATGTACCTTAAGACTGTTCTTGTGCGCGGGGAGAAACAAATTGCGTGCCTGTATTCTTATCATTTCCCCCAAGACTTATTCGTCTCAATTCGCTAGGCTAATTCGTTATCGTATCTTCGAGAGGATAAGGGGATATTGAGGTCGTGGCATTTGAAATGGTGGATGCGACGATGGTAAGAAGTACTATTCGTTTGCGAGTCAAGAGTGGCTACGCCAGCATCATGCAAACACACACTGTTAATGGCCGAATTCATTCTAAACTGCACAGATGAGCAATTCTCAATTTGTGGCTATTTTGTAACCACCGTTTTTCTGTTGACATTTTCCGATTAGCAGCACAAATGAAGAGAGCTTGTCGTCGTGAAATTTATCATGATTGTTTTGGGAAGTCGCCATGCCCGAGAATAAAAAAAGCAGGTCACGAGTGAGGCCTGGGATGAGAAAAACTGGGGGCATCCAATAATCTTGTTATCCGCAGTAGATATAGACGAATTGCAGGCATGCCTGGGGTATTATATCGACTACACTTAGACATTAGTGTATTATTGGCAGCCTGTCTCTAAATGTATGTGGGTGTGTGTGTGTGTGTGTGTGTGTGTGTGTGTGTGTGTGTGTGTGTGTGTGTGTGTGTGTGTGTGTGTGTGTGTGTGTGTGTGTGTGTGTGTGTGTGTGTGTGTGTGTGTGTGTGTGTGTGTGTGTGTGTATGTATGTATGTATGTGCAGTATGTGGTGTGTGTGTGTGTTTGTGTACATGTATGTATGTGTGTGTGTGTGTGTGTGTGTGTGATGTGTGTGTGTGTGATGTGTGTGTGTATGTGTGCGTGTATGTGTGCGTGTCTGTGTGATGTGTGTGTCTGGGTGATGTGATGTGTGTGTGTATGTGTACATGTGTTATTTTTATTTGTGTCTGTCTGTCTGTATGTACAGGTATGACTTTGTGTATGCATTTGTGTCTGTAGTGTATGTGTACATGTGTGTATGTGTACTTGTGATATTTTTGTGTGCCTGTGTGTGTCTTTATCTATGACTACATGTATGTGTGTATGCATTTGTGTGTGTATGTGTGTGTATGTGTGTGTGTGTATTATCTGTGTGTGGAACTGAATAAATCATATGTCATGGTCCTGCCATGTTTTCAAGTGTACATGTAGACTTGATTCCATACATAACACAACCAGACGGTGTATTTATTCAGATTTCCTTGAAATACATGTAGAGTACATGTACATGGCCATGTGTTTTGAACTGGTAGATTTTCATGTGACATCAAAAAGTCACTTTTTCAATTCTGGGAAAAGCACCAATTGTTGTTTGAAATTAATGATTTCAATATTTATGCATGCTACCATAGGAAAAGTATACATATTCTGAAAGGAAATTTCACAAGAAATCCAAAAATTTCATTGTTTTTATTGTAGGGTTAATGGTTAAAGGGAAACAACCAACAGAAAGTGAATTTTTTCATGCATAAAATTCTCAACTTCATGTCAAATTTGTGTTTCCACCTTTTACCCCAACATCAAAAAAAGACATCATATTTGAACTCTACAGAGCTAGAGCTTTCCAAAAATGTATACTTTTACTATGCTACTGCTATAGATTTTATGTTCCGGCAAACATTCTTTTTGGCATATATAAAAATGTACCAATTTGTTCAAATTCCTGACGGTAATGATATAATTGTTTCTTTTAAAAATCAACTGCACCTTTACATTTTTAAATAACTGAATTGTCATGTCATAAGTGATAAGTTAGAAATATTCATTTAAGTAAAAAAGTGAGTATTATCATATCCCAAGCAGTGCACATCAACAAAACAGAATACAACATCATAAATTTCATCGCATCATTCACTATTCAGACCACAGTCTAGTTCCCATTTTAAAGTCCAACATTTTAGGCTTCAAGCCTCCAGGTACTAAATTGTACAGTTATTTTCATGATACTCAATGCTAAAGATCTAATATACTTCAAATAAGGCTTATATTACTTGATTTGGGACAGTGACCACAAGTTATTGGTAGATTTGTTATTCTTATTTGAAATTTACCGCGTGCGATCCTCCGCGTGCGATCCTCAGCTCCACCCTGTCATTTTTTCACTTAAGTGGTCATAAGTTCAGAAGTTCATATGCTTTGTGCAAACTTAAGGTGTCATCTTAAAGATCTCATCAAGAGCTTTAATTTGATATGTATTTTGTGTATATTGGGTATCAAGATGTTAACAAAAATTGAACAAGAACATCTAAAAACTTGCGCAAGTGTCATGGCTCCACCCTATGAGACTACCAGTTCAAAACACATGGCCACATGTAAGAGTAGTTTTTCTTTAAAATTGTCTAAAATAAAATGTAGCAATTTCCATGAATGAAATTTCACTTGACAATAATCATTTTTTGTGTTCATCATGACATAGTTACCGTCAAGTGATCAAGTAATATTTCATCGCTACTGTAACCAGTTTTGTGCATCCCCATGACGTCTATCTTTCAAAGCCTTGTATAGCATTGGTGGTGGTAGAGCTGTTATATTCATGACAAGTTGATGCTGTTGACACTGCATCACCTTTTTGGTTTATTACGGGCGATGGTAAATCCATTACTATCACAAGTAGGCTGGCTTCTTGTTTTGGCAGCCACCCACCACACATCGGCAGTGTGATTTAAGATTAACGTTATTAATGTATGGCATATGAAATCTAGGTCAACATACGCAGGTGTTAACCCCTTCAATACCACACTTTCCATCACATGAAAAGTAAGTGGTTTTTTTTAGTTCAGAGGTAATAAGAGGATTAAGAGGCCGAGCTGCAACGACATGCCAGGAATTCTGGGAAGTGAAATGGGCAATGTAATTTTGAAAGGGATTCATTCAGAAAAGGGGAAGCTGTTTTCGAGTCACTCATTTTATTGCAGTTTCATTTCATCATTAAAGTGAGTCAAAATGAACAATATGATCAAATGGTGATTACTGTGTATGTTGTGTAATTTTCACATGCATGTACATTTTGAACTGACCAGCATTTTGCAAATGGTCGACTTTGCCATTGGTAAAATCTGGAATTATTGAAGAAAAACAATGCTGTAAAGTTTTAATGAATAGTTATGAAAGACGTGTCAATTTCTAATTTGCCTGAGCCAAAGGCTCAAGTGAGCTATTGCGATCGCTTTTTGTCCATTGTACATCGTGTGTCGTTCGTTGTTCATCGTGTGTAAACTGTTACACATTTTCATCTTCTTTAAAATGCATGATTGGATTTAGCCCAAACTTGGCAGGAATGATTCTTGGGGATGCAGATTCAAGGTCCTTAAATGGTACACCTGGCCCCCTTGGGGGCCCAGGGACTGTGCCATAAAGGGCCAAAATTAGATTATTTTCAAACATCTTTTCTAGTTAATTGTGATATTTATGCATTATAAAATATCTTCATGTTTACCAAGCTGTTACTTTCACGTTCAGGATACATTGGTGAAAATTGCAAAATTAAAACCCTGTGAAAATAACATCACACAGTAGTCATAAATATTATTATGGACATCCAGTGGAATAGATAAATCTTGTGTTTTAAGTATGACTGAGTGTTCATGCGCAACAAATTGAAAACATTCAATTATACTTCAAAATTAACTTGTTATCCTCCCGTTTCCTACTTGATTGAAATGTACTGGATAGCTTTCATTTTACCAAGAATGTTGGCCCCGTGGAGTGCGATGAATAATTGATGAATAACTGATGAAACTATGCAGAGTGAATAATTCAGATGCTCAGTGGGCTCTGAGGCAAACTCATTTTAGCATAGGGGAGAGCGGGGCTAGTTGGCACGATTTTTGGAATTTTGTCCGTCAAGAGTTAAATAAATTGATTAATGAAATTATATCTATACTAGTATGAAGGGTGTTATCTGGGCTATAAATTAGGGGTACAATTTAAGTTCAAACCTTTTTAGTTTCTTATATATTTTGCAATAAATGACATCATGTCAAGTGTGCCAACTAACCCCACCCCCGGGGTTAGTTGGCACGTGGGGTGGGGTAAGTTGGCACGATAGTTTTATGTATGGTACGGTACATGTAAATGTTACCCTACAAAGATCACATAATATTTAATCACAGTGTAACAGATGAATACCCATTAATTTTCTTATGCTCATACTTACACACTAAACACTTACATGTACTACATACATACATATAGTCACAAACATACACATACACACACACACACACACACACACACACACACACACACACACACACATACACTCATATACAGTATACATACATACATGCATGCATGGGCAAACATACATGTACAGTATCCACACACACTGACTCACACAGAATTTTAAAAATAAAATACATATTCTTACAGTCTGATAGATTTTCACAAACATTAAGAATTTAAATAGAATTTCGCACTTTTATGTGATTTTGAAATTTGAATAAATTTGCACATAGGGTCGACTAAGTTTGCATAATTCTTATCTTCCCAATATGTTTGGTCTTGATTTTATACTTGGCCCTGGTCTTGTATGGTCTGGTCTTGATTTTGGATCCAAGTACATTTTCAACATTGTGTATCATTTATTTAGAAAAAAAAAAACCTGGAAGTAATGGCTTTGCGAATGCAATTTGTGTGAATGCACACATTAACTCATAGTTCTATATTGTGGGTTAGTTGGCACACATAACACATGATTCTGTATTGGGGGTTAGTTGGCACACCTGCCAAAATGTGTGCCAACTAACCCCCGACTCAAAGTGCCAACTAACCCCGAGGGCATTTTTGGGACTTTGAAGACCCTGTGGTCAAACTAAGCAAACAAGACCAAATATGACTAGCCTTATTTTATAGATAAATACAGCCTAATTATAAATAGCAATACTTGAATTCTTGTCGTTAGCCATTAGTAAAAATAATCAAAATTATTTGAGAATCAGAAAATTTACTCAGAAGGCGAAAAATCAAACTTATCCCTCTAGCACAAACCATATCAAATCTAATTGGCGCAAAGTTTTATGGTGGAGAGGTGTTGCCATTGCCTACCACCTGAGTGTATAATTGAAGAAAAAATATTTAAGCTGTAAGAGAAAATTACAATGTTCCAACATACCCCACGCGCCAACTAGCCCCGCTCTCCCCTATTTATTACTCACTGCATAATATGTACATTCAATGATGTGATCGCAGTGAGATGAGCATGTACATACAATAACATCATTTTGATAAGTGCGTGGGACTGGAAATTAGTTTTTGATGCCGTGGAATTATATAACTGATTGGGTAGTTACTGTAACAGCAGAACCAATATCTAACTTTTCTTCAAACATATGATACATTTTTATACACTTAACTGCATAGAGTAAATTATTATATCCAGCAAAGTGTTAAATTCAACTTTGCTTTGAAACTTGTAAGTGGGAATTTAAATTTTTTCAATCCTGTAGATATTTTAAATTTTGCTTTCCATAAAAGCTAACATAAATGAACAAAACAAAACAACAGAACAAAGCAAAAGAATGTAATTAAACAAAAAAACAAAATAAATCCAAAACAAAATTTAGAGAAAGCAAATAACAATCCCAAACTAAATAGAGAGAACCAAACTGCAACAATTTACAGTACAACATCAATAAAATAATTCAAATGTAACCCAACGTGTTTGCTTTGATGTCATGCAGTTAGCATCTTGCATCACAACTTTTCAAATTTGGTTGTGACCAACAACACCAGATTTAATTCTTCCTCGACCACAAGTCAAATGAAAATAAGGCCTGACATTATAGTGCACAAAAACCACCCGGGGCTGCTTATTAATACCTTTGCGAGAGGCATGGAACCTTTACCGTATTTGCCCGGGATGTCTAGATGCCAGGAGAAGTCAGTATTTCTAGTCCTCGTGCTCTTTTAGCTCAGGAAGTTTGCTCATTACTGCCAGTTTGTTGCATTTGTGAAAAACAAAGTCTCTTGCCTCAATCCTAGATTTGTCGTCCTCCTCCGGGCGTTGGAATCCCAACTTGAGGTACGGTACTTTCTTATTTGTCAAATCAAAGAACGCCAGGGTGAACGTAAAATTAATGGGTGTACGCGGTTCTGTATTCTCGGATAAGTCACTGAAAATAATGTCTCTACTTTCACAATTATTGAAAAAGAAGAGAGACAGTATGCTTAAAGACACTTAAAGAACATTGTGGAAGACCCGTTTAAAAAATTGTCAAACTCAAAATCTTGGGGGGGGGGGAACCCCCAAGATTTACGTCTATATTTCACATTATAACATCCAAAGGGTTAATAAGGTGTTAAGGTTATCTGAGTTATACCTCGTCAGAAAGAGGAGTGTCTGCTCTTTCTGATGAAAAATTAATAAAAAAAAAACGAAAGACTTTCAGAATCTGTCATTGGTGTGATATGACCTTTGGGCATAAAGCTTCAAATAAAAAAGTCCCCAAAACTAAACTTGGGCTTTGAATTAATTTTGTCTTCATTTTCACCCTAAGATCCCTGTTTGCTGAGGTATTGTGTTTCTAGAGTGAATTTAAGAAGAAAAAAACGATGGCGTCCGAAAAATTCGCCATGTACATGTAACATGCTTGTTTTATGTACAAATGATGCATGTCAGGTATTGGGTGCATCCCCTATAAGGGCCTATATATTCAGATGAAGACACAAACATTTACCCACATTAACTTCTTTTAGTAGAAAAAAAACAAAAACATAAAAATGAAACACAAAAACAAAAACAAAATTGATGTCACATAAACTGTTGTGGTTGAACTAGTCTGTGTGGTGGGGGAGGGGGGGGGGGGATGGGGGCAGTTTACACCGTGTACCATCAACCATAGCATTGAAGGTACTGTAGCTGAAGACTCTTATTTCAAATTTTGTGAATGCTAGATTATGTCCAAAAAAACCTATTGGAAAATGATCTACATTGTCTTGTTCCCCAAGTCATTTAGCTACAAGCTGTTGTTGGCTCATATTGCCAGAAGCTTCTTATTAGTATTACATGGAGAATCAGTATTTTGATAAGAATGATGAACTCTTTGCCAAATCATACTGCCAACATTTGGATCAAATCCAGATTCTTCAAATTGTTTTCGAGTTATGGTTCTTTCATGTGTAGAATGCATGAATGTCACCACC
Organism: Eucidaris tribuloides; assembly: GCA_001188425.1. NCBI lineage: Eukaryota > Metazoa > Echinodermata > Echinoidea > Cidaroida > Cidaridae > Eucidaris > Eucidaris tribuloides. Next base: position 7,677 of record JZLH01S0322510.1, on the reverse strand, counting down.
AGACCTATTTAGGATAATCAGTAAGGGGATTAGGAAGGATTAGGAGGGATTAAGAGGGAATTAGGAAATCCCTGGAAATCATTTTCATTGTACTACGCACAGTTGTGCAAATTTAGAAAATGTGAGTTACATGTACTTGTTGGTTTCCTTGCAACAGATCACAGATTAATTAAAAACATATCCCATTATGGTAAATGGGTAAAAAATTGTACTTTTGTGGCCTTCCCCTAAATGTTTAAATACATGTACGTGACACAAGTCAATAGGCCAATTTGGGAGAATGTGCATATGTGTGCAGATGAAGGTTGATCATTATGACCAAATTGTACAGTGTAGTGATTTGAAGATGCTAGATCGGTCTTCATTGTTCAAGCTGTCTTATTTTTCATGTATGCACTTTACTGCAGATGCATATCAGAATGTATAGGTTAAGGTACTCTTTTGAATGAATTTAACAAAGCCATTCATGCTGTCCTCCATCCGTTATTGTTCTCAAGTACCTTACTAAGTTCTTATCCAGTATTCAAACATCTGTGGATTTACTGGGTCATTATGACCACATCATGTACTAGCAATGACCTGGCTTATTTATTTATCCAACATTTCGCATGTTTTTATTTTCATGGAGGGCCAAAATACACAGCAAGCAAGCGGCACAACTCCGCCTCTGCAGCCAGTCACGCATGTACGGTACACACTGTACAAATACAAAAGAGAAAAGTTGGAAGTGCAAATATAAAATGATCAGCTTTTCCCTTATAAAAATGAACCATGGTAATACCATGGTTTTGACCAATATACCATGGTATTTTGGTCAATACCATGGTACTACCATGGTATTCCCATTGTTTTATTGTTCATTTTTATAAGGGTTTACCAAAAATATTTCCTGTGTTTTTATTTTCGCGGTATCATCGGTGTGTGCAAAATGTGCGAAAATTTTCACACTGCAAAATATTCCAAGTTTACAGTATCTATCTATCTATTCATCTATATATCTATCAATCTATTGAGCTATCTCTCTCTATCTATCTCTCTATCTATCCATCTATCTATCTACAGGGTATCTATTTATATATCTACCTATCTATCTATCTGTCTATCTGTCTCTATGTATGTATGTATGTATGTATGTATGTATGTATGTACGTCATGTACATGTATGTATCTATCCTATCTACATGTATCTATCTATGACTGTGTAATCTATCAATCTGTATGCTCTATGATCTGTCTATCTATGTTTTATGCTGGGTTGTGTAGGGCATACCACATTTGCAATAAATTTAAGTACTGTACCTGCTATATTATCTGTTAATAAACTCAAAACACAGTAGTTAGTACAACAGAATGAAATGTGTACATGTAATGTAGGTTCATGTCTACAGTAGATGTGAATAGATTTTGATTAAATTTGATTGTTTTTTATGTATAGCGATCAGTCATGGCAATATTTTCATTTTCTGTTCAGTGTAGGACTGATCTTGTACATAATTGTGTTTTGAAGAATTTTAAATATGTACAGCAATAGGAAAGTATCAAAATTTTGTACCATCTGTACCTTTCTATGCATTTCATGGAGTATATTTTGTGATCATTATGCAAACTATTTTTACCGTTGTTTCCATAATTGCTTTGTTAAATTACACACAGCTATTCTCGACTGCGCCATTCAAAAAAACACAGACTTATCCAATTAACATCAAAGTCCACCGCATTCTAATTTGAGCAGTTCAGACTGTTGTGTTGTCCCGATGACTAATCCCTTAGTCCCGCATATGTTAATATTCGCTGGCTGTGACTGATGAAATCAGGGGAGTTCATTACATATTCCCCTGAGGCTATACTCACCTCCTTTGAATCGTCTCTTGCATATCCTCGTTTCAGATTCGGGTGTACCGTCCCTTTGTAGAATATCCAGAATCTGTGACTCATGTAGTATAGTACTTGTGTTCTGAATAAATAGTACTGGATTTAGGAGAGGTAAGGTGATAGTCTCATGCATAAACCTGAGGTGGTATTAGTTTTCTGTGTGGCAAGAAATCAAAGAAATTCGTGGAAAACATGTAGAAAACACAGAATTTGATGAAAATGCATTTCTGCAAACTGCCAGAAAATAATAGGATACTGAACTTTTTATGTTTTCTGTATGTTATCCATTGAACTAATTGTTTTTTTTTTCTGAATAATCCAATGATGTGTATATGACACATGATTCAGTATCCCTTTCCCCCAAACAATTCTTCAGGTAAATACATGTTAAACTTCAGACAAACACAGCAACATTTCTCTGAAGGCATTTGAGCTTTAAAGGTAGGGAATCTCATTTGCAAGCCTCCCATAACACAGCAAAACATTCATGTCCTTAGGCTATTTATTAAGGACTTGCCTGTGATATCTGAAGATCTGAATTACCTAGATTTTAAAAATGAGCAAGAAACCAATACTGTATACGCCATATATTTCGCGTTCATATATTTTCGCGATTTTGCTTGAAGACGAGGAATTTGCGAGAGTATATTTTCGCGATTTTGTTGTATTTGAATTCACTTTATGCAGGATTATCAAGAAGTGAAAATTTTTGCATTCAGTAAGTCGCAAAATTCGCGAAAATATAACCACCGCCAAATATTCAGCGTATACAGTAGTTGTGTAGTGTAAGTTCTGGGCACACAGTTTCAAATCTCATGTCATGCCTATTACAGTAATCATGTAATACCAGACGGTTGACCTACTTGTGTGCATGCATGTGTCAGGCACAAAAGGAATGCAAGGTCATCTACGTGTACAACCTACTGCACTAAACTCTCAGTGGCACTGTCCATTCAGGTAAAAAGAGACCTGCATACACTGTCTAAAAATACACTAGTAGAATTTTTGTCACTAAAGACTAAAAAAAAAAAAATCGAAGTTTAGTATAATTCCACTAAAACTGTGTTTCTGTTTCTAGCTCCAACACTTTCCTAAAGGTTCTCAGATAGCATTTTCTTCTAACTGGTGTGTTTGCACAATATTAATGCAAAAGAGACACCCAGCCTTTTAAGGAAATTATCACACACTTTGTACTGACAGAACAGTCTGTTTCTCTAGTTGAGGGACTGGCCATTCTGCTCCTTGGGAGAAACAGATATAATAACAATGTAAAGTGGGTCTATGAGTAAGACTACAGGAAGGATTTGGAGAGGTAATATCAAGAGGATGGAGATGATGAAGAAATGATGAGGAAAGGGTGCAATGCCAGGTTATTCACCTTGGAGTGTTAATGTGGAAACATCTCTACCTCTGATAAATGCCTCATTTTGCATTCCATTCTCTGAAAACAACAGACAATCAGAAGCACAAATGGACATTTATATATTTTTTTTCTTCAAAAAAAGCCCTGATCATAATGCAGATTGTCAGAATTATAAATTTAAAATACGTATAATACATACATACCTGTAGATATAATTTGCGTACATTCAACTGTGCATAGCCAAATACATTTCTTAAATAGGAAATTGGGAAAAGTTGATATTACAGCCCCCCATTCTATTCTTATGTATTGAAGATATAGTTTGATTTACATGTGGCTTCTTTCTGTACCAACCCCCCCCCCAAAAAAAAAATAAAAAATCAAGGTTACCCCAAAAGAGTAAACAAGATAACTGCACTTTTAAAGAAAAGATTACACGTTTTCCATCATACCAGCCAATTGGTGCTCAGTAGGTCATACAAAATCAAGTCTCTTAAGTCTTGGTATGGTTTGAGTGATAGTCACTCATGGGCGATTAAAAATAGTCCTTCTGTGTATCCTAGTTGGGAATAGCTTGTGGAGCAAGCGAAACTTAATTCAGTTGGAGATCGATTTGACCTTAGAATAGCACCATATCAACACGGATCATGTGTCCACTGCAGACCCCAGCGCTGAGATATCGTAATTTATTGGTTTCCAACCCATGGTCAATATAAAGTCTATTAACCACACATCCTTATCAACAGAATCTAGTTTGACAATAACCCAATCGCCAGTCTCTTGTGCCCCATAGACAAAGTATTTCAACCAGATTGGTTAGCAATTTTTGATGGACTACAATCATTAATTGGCAGCATTTCTATATAGTCAGCTTGTTAGGCCATA
>JZLH01S0322488.1:77109-90104 GCA_001188425.1 Eucidaris tribuloides | reverse complement strand
GGGTGAATTAGAGATGAAAATGTTGCGTGTCGTGCGGGACGCAGAGAAAGTCAAGTTTTTGAAAATTGAAGTTTATGTCCAAAACTCTGTGAGTTGCATGAATAAAAATGACTGAATCTCTACTAAATCAATGAGACAAATACTGAAGACTACTTTTATACAGCTATAATTTTGAAAATGTTTTGCACACAAAAATGTGTAAGGCAAATATCTTCAAGAACGCACGTGTCGTACGGGACATCAAAAAGTGTTGTACGGGACATCTCTGAAACAATTCCATAATTACCTAGCTTACATCAATAAAAACACTGCATTTCTCTTAATTTGGAAATATTTTATTACAAAGCAATTAAACTGACACTTTATGTATACACATCATAAGAATTGCAAAAATCTTCGGAAATATGAAGTATGTTGTACAGGACAAAATGTGTTGTACCGGACATAGGAAATGGTGTGCTTCCCATGTCCCGTACGACACATTTTGTCCTGTACAACACACTTAATATTTTAGACAAATATTTTTTGCAAGTATACAACCTAATTTGTTCTGAGCAGTACATAAATGTTTGGATACATCTTCTAGACCCCCCCCCATTCCTTTTGCCTTCCTCTCCCACTTTGAATTTGTTAACCTAGGCCAGTAGGCCTATACTTGAAGAAAGCTTGGAACAGGTGCTATAACAGATTACAAATGAAAAAAAAACATGGTGTAAGGGCATAAATTTTTATTCAGATGAAAGGATGAATAGGTTCAAATATTATGAACTAATAAATTTAATTTTAAATCATTAAACTTTTGAAAAAATATACTCTGTTGCAAGGGACATGTCCCGTACGACACAGAAAAATGTCCCATCCGACACAAAATGTGTCGTACGGGACAAAGTTGATGATGTTATTAATAGAAGATACCTGATGAAGTAAATCCTAACTTTATGGTATCATATGACTACTTACATCACCAATTTAGAGAATTCTGTACTATAAGCTTGTAGCCCCTGAAACTGAAGCACAATCAAAACTTGTTTAATTTTATGTGTCGTACGGGACACTTATGGGTAGGGCTTGCCGAAATAATGACACTTAAGTCTAAGTAGGAATGAGAATATTTTTGCAAACATAGTCAGCTATCAAGGAGACATCCCAACTACTTGACTCACAGTATCTAAAAGATTGTTCAGTAGTTCTCAGATCTAGTGTAGACACATTTTCATACATACTGTAAAACTTGTGAAATTTCAATAAAATATCAAATTTTCACAATTTCACCCCAAAAATAGACTTTTGAGACAACCTTGCACCCAAAACTGACCTGATCCAGATGGTTTAGGTATTAACCAAACATTTTATCACACTAGTTGTCAGCTAGAAGCAGTTTTAAATTTTAGCATTTTTTCAAGTTTTAGCACGGAATCGCCCTTAACATGAAATCAGCAAGTCACAGAAAGCGTAATAACATGAAATCGGCACTTGAAAAGTTAACCTCGTAGTAACACTTATTTGTATAACAGCAGAGGGTCTTCTAACAAAATCAGGTCATTGCAACTTTAACTGACTATTCATAATGCCAAACTATGAAATAATTGCATTCAAAGCAATAATAAACTGTTTGACAAGTGTTCTCTCACATCATCTGCCTGATGACTTAAGAAAACAAAGAAAATAAAAGAAAATCTGATTTAAATCTTTACTTCTTACTTATTATAGAAGGCACTCAGAACACAAACTTTTTTATCTATTCTTATGATGTTAGTAGCTATCTTCAGCAGTGGGGCGATTGCCTGTGAGTTGCTACTACCTTTAACAAACACTCATTAATATGGGATGATTTGCTCTTCAAGTGTGACTGCCCGTGCTTTACATTTCGGTGTCTGGCCTAAAATATGCAGAGTGGAGCTGCGAGTATTATTTATGAATATTTGCTTTTCAGATGAATTTTAATTACGGGCAAGCAGACAAGTTTTAGCCTCCAATTTCCCCCTGGAACACCCATTGTTGTTGGGATCCTAATAATAGGCAGATAATCTAATGATTGCTGGGAAGCAGTGTCGGGTTACATGCGTTAATCAGTCCCATCTGTTCAGCATGCACTCGCAAATTTAATGGAGTGTCTACGTTTTCATCAGCAAATATCTTTTGCTGCGATATTTTGCCCACAGCTGGAACAGTCAGAGTTATTGAAGGTCAATAACATCTGTTTTGTGAAATAATATTTCAGGTTTGATATCATGTGACATGATACGTGTTATATACCAGGGGTAAAAGGGAACAATAATAACAACCTCACTTTGTCAAAGTTTGACAAGTTCAAATCTCTCAGAGCTAGAAGATTTCTGCATCATTGTTGATTTTCTGAAAGATTGCAGAATCAGGAGAAAAAGTAAAGAATGCAATTTTAAGGAAATGGAGAAAAACAAACCTAAAAACTCATTAGGAATGAATTTGATAAACAATTTCTGAAAGAAATGATCTCCAGTATATATATGATTTCAAGATTGATCTTGAAATCTGGTATATGGGAACATGAACTTATGCAAAAACACCAAATTTGTAAACAGCAGACCTATTTCCATAAAAACTTTTGGAAAAAAAAATATTTGTGGATCTTATTAACATGATGGAATTTATTAATAGACTTTTATTTCAACCAGCGTACAAATTAAGAATACCAACTCCCAACAATGATAGATTGTGCACTGTGAAAGCTGATAAGCAAACTGTTGGCTTACTTCAATGAAAAAAGTGAAATTATGTGTCCACTAATTTTTCTAAATTGTATGCTTATTTGAAAATGACAAATTAAACATTTACTGTATATCTGCCAATACCAATGTGCCACAAATGTGAAGTATACCATACACATGATTTTGCACTTAAATATTGTAGGGGATAATAGGCCCACGTTAATAAAAATACAAGCCCTCCACTGCGTCTATGCACTGTATGTTTGGGCATGTTCAGTTAGTTCTACATGTTAACCCGTTGCCTCCGAGATTCTGAAAATCCCATAGAGTTAACACGGGGCACATCTGGTTCCCGTAGCCAACGGGTTAATATTCCAGTATTTTGATTTATGTTTAGTCATTAGCTCAAAATGTACTTTTTTTGTAAATTTTAGCATTCACTCTTTAATAACATTTAATAATATGAATTTGAAATAATATGTTATCACATATCGCAACTCATCTTCCGTTCTTCCTATGAACATCGATCATCAAAGACACCAAAGCTCCTGAAGAATTCTTCTGTATGTTCTTAGAAACCTAGCAGCTGCTTGAGTAAGTGATTGCTTGTTAGGACTCCATCCCAAGACTCCTTGCTTGAAGTTGGATAAATTCCAGTATACCAGCATCTATCAGAAAGGCATGGCAGCAGTGTCTTAATTCAATCCATGCAAAGGTTTAAATGTCTTCATAAAATTGATTTAACCCTTACTGTACTGGGCTATTTTGCTCCATGAAAATACTGGGGGGGGGGGGGCCTTGGAGGCCCCCCCTTATGATCTCGGCCGTCGACCTCGCGACAAAATCGGATCACGCACGTCGCCTGCCACTACTCTTCAAAATTGTATTGTTATTTTTACAAAAATAAGTTGTTTGATTAATTATGCTAATTTATGCGTGATTTTGAGTAAAATCCTCTAAATCATTAAATAAAGCTCCAAATGTGCTAATTTTTGGTCTGGGTACTCTTTGCAGTGTTTTTAGCAAATGTACCACCAAAAATTTACGATATCTAAACTTATTCCTTATGTATTTTATTGTTTTTTCAATTTCTTATGTATTTCTTTGTTTTTTCGACCTTTTGTTTTTCATTGTTTTTTCGAGTTGTCGGCAACACTGTTGCGATCATAAATAGCATAAAATCAATCAGATTGAATGAGTATTAACAAAAATATTCATACATTTATGATTTTTGGCTGAAAACACAATTTGTATTGAAATTGTACATGAATTCACGTTTTTGAGCAATTTTTGGTGTGACATGTGCGTACAAATTTATGCGTAACTCCGGAACCACGTACCCGGACGTCGCGAAAATGGTCTTAAACGATGCGGGAGATTCGAAGGAAAAAAGTGACGAAACGTCGCGGCGAGAGCTTTTCGCGTTGCGGGTATATCACGCGAAACGTCGAGGGGGGGCCTCCCAGGCCCCCCCCCGTGCAGTTAGGGTTAAGCCTATTTTATTGACAGAAATAGATCAAATGATTTCTGCTTCTGATATTCAATACATCTCGCTTTCATATCTTTTATGGGACCTACTGTAGATAAAGTTGATTCATGTGTATTTAATTTGGATCAAATTTTATATCTTTCACGGTATTCTATACATCATTGATTATCTCAAACAGAAGTAATTTGAAAAGAATAGCTTCATATCTTAGGGAGAAAGTAGACTTCTGACTTGCTATCTGATTTCTTCTGTCGACAGAATATTGCTTAACTCTTAACCGTAAAAATGCTGGGAGAGGGCAGATGCCATGTAGTTCACAGCTACTGCACGAACTCTTTCTTTTTGACACCAGTGAAGCCACCAGATAAGACTTAGATTTGTAAGTGACTATTCATAGCAGCAATCTTTATGGTATCCTCCATCTCCAATCCCAAACAGTCAGATTAAATTTCTCCTCCCATGTGAATTGAAACTTAATATATGCAAACTAACATCATTCACTGTACTTAAAGGTATTGGCTAACATTTACCACAGTTTAAAAAATCTGAGCTCTATGATCCCGTCATGCTCCATTGTCTTTGATAAGGGTCTAGAAAATGACACCCTGAGAAAATTGTTTTCAAAATGATTTATTTATGCTTTAAAAGTAGAAATATCGTATATAGTTGATCGGATTCACCTGCCCATTTTCTCCCATAGGCTTACTGTGTGTACACCTACGCTCTTTAAACTCGCCCCGAGTTTTAACTGTTTATTCTAGGGTGTTTATTTGTCCATATGAACACTACTAGTTCTTAAATTGTATTTTCTTCTATATACCATTACATTGACACAATGTTAATGTTTAAGCATGCAAAATGAAAGATAGGAGTAAGTAAATAAATGAATAGATACATAGATAAATAAATAAATAGATAAATAAGTACCATGATTTACATAAGGTAGGTAATGCAGAAAAGAAATAGATGAATTTTGTATTGAGACATTAGTTAGAATTGGGTCACCACTCACTGGTTCATACCTATTGTAATGCAGATGCACCTCCAGTAAACGCATTGTCAGCCCCGAGTTTACTCCAAATACATCACCAACAGTTTAAAATGCATGCTGTGTGTTTTTAGGCATTATCTGTAATTGAAAAGTTATTCAACAGTCAGTGGAAATATTTAAGTGGTTTCTTCGCTACGCATCCATTCCGGTAAGTGGAACACGGGACCGCTGATTTCAGTGAATTGCGGAAGAGCTGAGTTAATTCACAGGACACAAAACCATATCAACCTCAACCGCGTGTTTGTGGCATGCCAGTTACTGCATATTTTTTTTGCTGCGTGCTTTGTCCATTTAATGCTTAAAGTGTACCAATACCCTGAAAATCAAATTTTTGTACAACTAGAATACACTACAAATAACCGCAATTCAGTTGTATTAGCCTGTGAAGTAATCCGTATTTTAATAAATCAGATCATAATGTGTACAATATTCCGGCACTTGTGCTCGGCGCATTGAAGTTCTGCTCCATAAGCACCGATTTCTATGCGTGCGCGTTCTCGCTATGCGTGTAAGCTTTTGCTTAAATATCAAAGTTCAGTATAGATATTGATTAATACACTGGGTGTGTGTATTAATGATCAAGATGTAAGCAGACAAATTATTGATAGTGCGATCGATTGATTGATAGAATCCGTTGATTGACTAGTCTATTACAAGTCATTTTTTTGACATACTGTTTGAAATTTACATTCAAACCCCAATAAACAAAAATCGGAGTGATCACAAGTGCTAATACTTTGCAGAGGGCATGCCACAAACATATCCTACCTACGTATATAGCAAACAAATTATCCAGGGTATTGGTACACTTTAACTCTTTAAACATATGAGGCACATCCTAAACCTCATCATACTATATTTATTTACTATAAATTCATTTTGAAATAAAGAGAAATTAGTAGGATAATTATCTTGTGGTATGGTAAGAGAAAAATTAGTTCATGGGTGTGCAAGCTGTGTAAAACAATGATAGCAACTGTCTTGCTGCAGAAGTGAGGTACATCTAAAGCAGTTGATATCTTACAAGCGTGACCATGAGTCATATATTTTCATGAGAAAATGTTTCATCGCAAAAATGTGAGGAATGCAATTTAAGCAGATTTGTAAAGATTCTGGTAGCATAAAATACTGCTTGGGTAGGGGTATTTTGGTATAGATGTTTTCATTTTTAATTCTTGAGTTGTAATCACGTACAGTACAAAATCATGTCTGATTGTAACTGAATGTTTTTATCTGAAAAAGTCTTAAAATTAGATAAATCACATTTTTTTACACTAAACTCCTTATTTCCTATTTTCAAGGCATCCTGCAGAAATTGGCCCATTTGATTTAAGCTCATTGTTTCAATACATACATGTACGTGAACACAAGTAATCTTACCTACGAACAAACACCAGTGACATTTTACTCAGCTTAACTGATAAAGAATAGACTCTTGTGTATATTTCAATTAAAATCCTAAATACACAAATCAAAAAGGAATTTGACAGGAGATATGTGTATATAACTACCAAGTGGACAATAACTCGCGTAACAAGCCTAATGGATATGTCGGCGGCTGGTGACAGTAATGCCAAAGTTAGGTGTGTGCTCAAAATCCATTTATCGATTAGTCAAACGTAAATTTATATTTTCTTTCTGGTGGTACACAGCTGTGACAGTCGTATTGTCCATCCAGTGGTGAATGGTGATACTTAATGGGAACCTGATGACCTTTCCTTCTTTTTGATTTTAATGATTTTTTTAATTGAGTTATTAAAAGAGTGGTGGTATTTGCATTGTTGAAAATATGTTGTGGTTATATGCCTACAGAGGCATAACCAGCAGTTGGTTTGTCTTTTTTCAGGAGGGTTTGGGGGTAGGGAATTGTTTCCATAAGCAACAATGTTTCGTGTGAAAAAAGGGATGTGAACACTTTTCTCTCCTGTCTTCATTTTTAGGGGTGACTTCCCCCATTACCCCAGCCTGGCTATGCACATGAACACCCAGTGTATTCTAATTTATTCTCAAGACTGGATGGCTATTCTTAGAAAAAGATTGCATGGTTTTTAACCAACCTTTCTCTTTTCCCCACCACCAACACCCCAGCCACCCCACCCTGTCTCTGTACTAGGGCATGCACAAGCAGCCACGCTTCTTTTAATCTGTTCTTTCTTATACTGATATGGCTCATTAACAATTTGTAAATTGTGATGAAAAGTTAATGGACTTAATTGATCCTGCTAAGTCTGACTCCAAAACACAACAAATTAACCTTTCTAATTTCATTAACTTATAAATAAATGAGTAACTTTGTACCGCTAGCCATGGACTGGCAGTGATAAATCACTAGTCAAATGGAAGGTTTTTTACATGTAAAATGGTGCGTAGTTGGTTTTTGATGATCAGGAACTGTTTAGTGATGAGATGGTAAAAGTGATCTTTACTGTGTTGGCCACATACAATACAAAGTCTTGTAGATTGCTGATTAATTGCCGTAATGTACATCTCAATGACCACAGTGGATTGGTGATTTGGACAAAAATTCTATTCTCTATTGTTAGACTTTTAGGACATTAGTGTTTAAATTAGTTCTGTCAGTCGTTTTCTAAATTTGGGTTGAGATAGTTGAACAAAACTTTATTCTATCTAGGTTGAAATGGATTTTATGTAAATTGGCAACTAACTCTGCCCCCCCCCCCCACACACACACACAAAAAGACAAGAAATGATATCCAAAAAATGAGTATGAAAATTTAAATGAGTCATATGAGAATAAACAACAAACTTAATAATAATTAATGATTGATTAAATGATATGAAATATATTAGTATTTGGCTTATTCAGATATGGATAAGTTTATTGTAAACGATAGGTATGAAACACAAGATAACATTTCATTAGACTAAGTGAAGCTTTGTGAGTCGTATGATGTGGCCAATACATATGTTTGTTGCATAGATATCACAGCTGTATTGTCACAGGGCCCACCCCTCCCCTCCATATTCTACCATATAATGAAGCCATATTTCTGATATTCTTTTATCAAAGAGACAGAACTTGATTTAGGTGTTTACATGTCTATGTTGACAATAATTTAAATCAGTCAATTAAATTTAGTTAGTAAATTATAATCTTGATAGTTGATAACAGGATTAATTCTTAATCTACATTGAATGACTTGCCTATGGGTACCAAACAAGCTATGATAATTTAAATTATTTTTGACATTAAACGAATCACCTGACAACACCCGTTAATTGTCAAGAATCTCGAGTTACCAATTTACTTTCTGTCAATTTGCTTGAATCAAATGGTATCAGATTGGGCTGCTTTAGGTGTCATTTACTAGCATTGTGTTGGCCTGTGTGTGTGTGTGCGTGCGTGTGTGTGTGTGTGTGTGTGTGTTTGTGTTTGTGTCTGTCTCTGTGTGTGTTTGTGTCTGTCTTATGTCAGTTGTTTTTCTCAATACAAGTTGCAGCTGTTTTGATTAGTTCCTCACAGCCTGTGTTAAATGACACAAACACACAAACAACAGATGTACATTTTCTTTTCTTTTTTATTAATTAAAAAAAATCCATATTTGTGTAATATGTACAATGAATACTTCAGAAACTCCTACACCTTCCCATTATGGTAGGGATTTTTAGTATTACAGTTGGAGTTGTACTTCATTATGTACTTTTTATGTAAATTAGAAATTGTCCAGTCGGTTTAAATTATTAATTTAAAAGCATCACTGTACTTAATTGGTAATCTTGGGAAAGTTCCATAAAACTGCTTTCATTTCATCGCACACTGTATCAAATGGTATTATTTCAAGTATAAAGAGCAAACTACACTTCTAGACAGATTTGAAAAATTAATTTATAAGGAATGTAAGCGGTGAAATTCACGCTATGCTTTTAAATTGATTGCATTTTGTGTAATAATTGAATGTAATTGTATCCCGTCTCGTGGATATGATTCTGACTTGTCAACAAATATGGGATAAGTGGAATATGAAAAATTATTACAGGCTGTTTCTGTTTAATCAGGGTGAGATTACCAACGGGATAGTCATGACTGTGTCAATATGATTAAAAGGTGCGAGGATCTGTCTGTCAAACAACAATCAGACACGTTTGATATTTGCAGGGAGTCAACGTTGAAACAAAATACTTTTCCAGACCCCAGTGGTGAATGCATGTGGCCAAGTGCTTGTGAGTGTCACATATACAAGGTGGCCCAGAAAGGATGCAACACCTGTGATCTTCAATTTCTTCAACATGATCGGTCAAATGTCTTTGTTTTTGTTTCATTGATTATAACATTCATTTTCTAACAAAATGATGCCATGATCACTAATTTTGAGTAACGCATTTGGATCCTGGGGTTATTTTTATGAAGCTACATAATTTCTCAAATTTGCTACTTTTTCAATTCCAGTAGTTTCTGGAACACCAATATATTCTTGTTTATTAGCGTGCCATACACTGAGCTGCGCAGACAAAGAACATGACATGTACTTTGATATGGAAGACAATAGGAGGGATGGCTAACATTGTCATTGCAGTTTGTCTATAGAGTGTATACTATAGCATAATGTGACATGAGGTTATCCAGGTGTTCGCAGGATCGCTGAAGTTGAGAAAGTAGGAAATTTGGGAAAAGACATTACCTCAGAAAAATGGCCCTAGAATCCAAATGCCTTACTCAATATCAATGGCTATGGTATAATTTTGTCGGAAAAAGAATTTTCTAACCAATGAAACAAAAACAATGACATTTGACTAGTCATGTTGAAAAAAATTGACGATTGCAGGTGTTGCATCCTTTCTGGGCCACCCTGCATATCTGGGCCACCCTGTATATCTGGAAATATTGTTATCGGTTGTAATGACGTTCCACAAAGAGAGGAACAGAATCGAGAGATGATTGCAAACATGAGTGATTGTTGCGTCCTTGCTGTGATTAGGAGGAGAAGGCATATAAAGAAGGAAAAGCAGATCTCTGAATCATTGATAATAATCTGGATGGAAATATTGAAAATAAAAATTGATTTGGGAAAATGGGACTTGGTGATGTATCCAGGGGATACAGGGGATATATGACCCTTGGTGGTCTGGCCTCCCAAAAAAGAAGAAGAAAGTTTTCAAAAAGGATAAAAACCCCAAGAAAGGGGGATGACAGGAGACAAGATGAAACACAATCACCACCACCAAAAGAGAAACTGTCTGGGGGTGGGGGTGGGGGGTATGTGGCTGGGCTAAGGCCCACTTGGCACATAGATAGGCATGTTGGGATGAAATGATTTTCCAGACCAACCCCTGGAAACTTTGTGCCCCAAAATAAATAATCCTGTATCTGCCATTGGGACAAGCTGATGATGAATGGTAGTGGAAGACAGGTCTTTACCCTAATGATTGCATATTTGGAATGGTTGAATATTTGAAAGAAATGTCATAGGACATGTGAATTTGACCTTTGTTTATTCATATAGCTTGGACTTGCTACAAGCATGACTTGGTTGTCTGGGTAATACTTGGCTGTGTTAATATGTTACTGATGTTATTGGTAATGCATTAACCAGATTAAACTGTACTTTCACCTTACATGCCCCCTCTGCTGGAAATTGATGTTGAGATTCTAATATATCTTAGTGTCAGAAACAAGTGGAGAGACAAACAAATAAAATTGACAGATTGACAAACATGCATAATACATTAATTAGAAATCTAAACTTGAATACATCATTGAAACTTATTTCAGTTGCAGTTACAGACACCAGTTATATTTGAACATACCGTCATGGCATAATTATTGTCATTGTTAATGTGTGATCTGTGTTGTACGTTTGCCATTGAGTGATTTTTGTGAAAAAAAATTATCTCCTCGTTGTGTAAAATGCTTATTAATGATTATTGATGCGAGTCATCATCAACAATGACATGTTTAATAAATCACTGATAAAATACTTTATTCATAAAGGAATAGAAAATAAACCAGCATTCCTGCATACTGGTACTTCATTGAAACACACAAATTCAAACATACACACACAAAAAAACAAATTTACTGACACATAGCAAATGTTAATGCTGACAATGCCGCAAATCGCATAAAACCTAATCACAGATGACTGGGCAACCATAAGAGAGCGTGCAGTAAATCAACTAAACACATCCAATGTAAACTATTTATGTTACATGCTGCTGAATTAAATAAAAAGCTCTTTAAACTGTCAATTGAGTAGCAAACAACCTTGGGTTCCATGAATGCCTATCTGGGCACTTTATCTTGGGTAATGACATGTTTAGTGTGGGACAGATACCATAAATAGAAAGTACATACAGGAACAGTGTGGCTTTTAGATCCAAACAGGCGTTGCAGGTGACTCATTAACTAGATTTTAGATTTTGTTTGAAATGGATCATTTGAACCGCTTCTTGTCATTACTAATCACATGATTTTATGTAGATTGTAAACTATTATGTTGTATACCTGTTGAGACACACAGACACAGACACACAGATACATACTATGTATATACACTCAAACACTTATAACACACACAGTATCACACAGTGTCACACACACACACACACACACCATGCAGGGCTACATAATACTGTGCCATCACAGATTCATTTGGTACATGTAGTTTGACAGCAATGGGTCACTTTATTTCCTATGCACAATGTTCTTGCAAATATGTTTGTCAGTTAGTTTGTTTGATTATGACATTAAGCACTGAAAGTAAGTTTTCAGATATTTCAATTGACCAATTATCTTATGAAGATGTTGAAATTCCCCCCATACACTTAAACAAGAACAATGAGGAGAAATAGATGTTGTTTTTCACATAATCTTTCTCAGGTGGCTCTGTTATGATGGATGGATGATATGAAATTGGACAGAAATTAAATGGAATGGCTGTGGATTTGCCAAGATAGTGATCAACAATCAGATTGGAAAAAAGGCATCAGTTGATGGTCTGTATCATTATAAAAAGTCAAGAAAAAGAAGCGCAAATTTCCTGTCACTTGTGATAGCATCTTCTGAAGTCTTGAATATCATCGACATCACATTTAAAGACTCTCATTATAGCGTGATAACATCAGAATTCTTCCTCATCAATTTACTGTTGTGGAATTACAACATCTGGGGCCCACCTCGTAATGGTAAGATCTTTTTCTATTCAGATGAATCTTTAGCTATTATTATTTGGATCATTAACTGTCAATTCAGGAAATGTGTGACAATTTGTATTTTTTTCTAAAATGTGATACAGTTTGATCTTGATCAACCGGCTACGTTGGGAACCAGCAGGCATCTTGATAAGTGATATGGCCGGATAAAAGAGATAATGTGCAAACACAGTGTAGGGGGGAGGTAATACATGTCATAGTAAAAACAACCCACACACCATGCACAAATTGCAACAGACCACACACAAGTGACACTTTATTTCTTGTTCCCTTATACCCAGCCAGTTTTTGTGTACACTTTTGATAGAGGTGTATCAATTACAGGCAATGACTGGTAAGTCCATTGTCCAGATCATAGAGAGCTCCGGTTAAGTGATGGCCATATAATCAAGGCCGGACTGTATCTGCAAGTTACCCATTATTCTTCTTTATGAATGACATGTCTTTCTGGGCAGTGACACTACCACCAGGCTATCCATTGTTGCCATGTACAGGGTGACCAGATGTCCCGTATTTTGCTCTTTTGTCAGGGGGTCCCGACCAACCCTTCTCGGGATGAATGTTTGTCCCGTATTTCAGAATATTGAAGAAAATACAC
>JZLH01S0322488.1:44245-56980 GCA_001188425.1 Eucidaris tribuloides | reverse complement strand
CATGAATGTATAAATAGTGAATAAATAGCATGTGAACTGTCTGTGTTTTAGTAATGACTTTGTAGACATTCCAATTTTTGTTTAGATAGATACATTACCACTTCTTTTGATAGAATTGGTATATGTGAAATGATAGCTCCCCCTATCCACCCACCCGCAAAAAGATGATGAAGCTGTTATTTGCCATGATTAGCTTTGTATTTCACGACAGAGTGATGGCCTCTACATAGGCTTATAAAAACCTAAACACAATGTATTTTGTTTGTTTACCCTTCTATACAACCCCACCCCTCTCTATTATTTGTATGAATGCATGAATCAAAGCTAGGAAGGGATGCCAAGATAAAGTGTATTATCTTAAAGGTATTGGCTAACAATTACCACAGTTAAAAAATCTGAGCCGCATTATTCCCCATGCTACCATTGTCTTTGATAAGGTCTAAAAATGAAGCCCTGAAAAAACTGTATTTCAAAATGATTATTTAGTGCTTTAAAAAAGTGAAAATCGTAAGTTGACCAGATTCACTTGCCCATTTTCTCCCATAGACTTACTGTGTGTACACCTACGTAGGTTAATAAAACTTGCCAAGAGTTTTATTGTTTATTCATGTATAACTTGCCATTGGCAGTGTAACTTTCCAAACTTTTGTATTCTAGGGTGTTTAATTGTCCATTTGAACACTACTACGTAGCTCAGATATCAAAGTTTGACAATTTTTTAAATTGAAGCTCCACAATGTTAGCCTATCACTTTAACACAGAATTGCATGATGCAAAGTGCAAGTGGCCAATTACATACAATTCTCTACATTACCATTTTAAGTAATCACACATGTTCCCCTCTTTATCCTTGTCCCCCTTCCCCACTCCCACTTCCTCCAGCCAACCCCCCCCCCCTTATGTGCACAGTGAGAAACAAAATACATATTTCCTGTGGCCATACTGTATTTCTTCCAGCCCCATTCATTACTGAGTTGTCTGACTGGAGGTTCATCCTCCTCCTAATTCTTCCACCATCTCCATGCCGGTCATTCAGGCGTGATAGATGACTGGCTTTTAGCATCATATTAATGATTTTACCTGATCCCCTCAAATGCCATACAAACCCTAACAGTGGTTTGTCGAGACAAAAGTCCCGGCCTTAATATCTGCATCCGATTTCCCCCAGCCAAAAAAAAAAAAGTCCATCGGCCCTCATATTATCTGGGGATGACCAATTTTTCATGCCTGTACGATTTTAATTACGCAGGCATGGAAACAGTGTAAAAGCCTGATTAGGAGAGTAATCTGTGGAGAAATGGGCCGTGGTCTTTTTCGTCCCCGCGATCAAATATTGACGATCGTTTCTTAATAAGTGGCGATACATGGGAATGATATTCCAGGCATCCTGTCTGCACTGTGATTATGGCCGCTTTCCAGCTCGCCCGTTCCATTTATTTTGGTAACTTGTTGGAGTCGTAATCAGATCATGCCGTTGGTGATTTGGCAGGTGTATTTAGGATTAGAAGCGTGATACAGTGGTGGTATTAAATGATAAAAACAACATACATCAGTTTTATTTGGACAATGTGGGCCTACGGTAATCGGTGATTGAAAATAGGTAAATTTGAAGTGGTTTTAATGCTACCAATATGGCTGCAATTTTGATCTTGCTAGTACTCCATTCTATTCATCAATTTAAATGTAAATTGTCCACCTATGGACTACTTTCATATCTAATGTAGACCAGCATGATGCATGTAAACCAACAAATGGAAAGCTTTTGAACAAGTTTACATACTGATTAATGCATCATTTAAAAACATATCATTGCAGAAAAGCTGGTACAAAATTATAAGCTAAATATTGGGTTCAAAGTGTATTGCACTTATGTCACAAAAAAGAGAAAAAATGTGGCACTGAAATTTTTGGGAAAATGTGTCTGTCAAAATTGGCAACGTGATTGTGAATGATATAAATGGTTTATAACATATTTTGTTTTGTTGTCCAGTCTATTCTGGTAAAGGTTATAGTGGATATTTTGGTAACTTTTTCGAGTCGTAATCTGGTCATGCCGTTGGTGATTTGGCAGGTGTATTTCGGATGAGAAGTGTGATACAGTGGCGGTATTAAATGACAAAAACAAAATACATTGGCTTTATTTTGACAATGTGGGCCTATGGTTATCAGTGATTGAAAATAGTTAAATTTGAAATGGTTTTAATGCTACCAATATTTCCTGCAAATTTTTTATCTTGCTAGTACTCTGTTTTATTCATCAATTTAAATGTAAATTGCCCACCTATGGACTACTTTCAGATCTAATGTAGACCAGCATGATGTATGTAAACCAACAAATGGAAAGCTTGTGAACAAGTTTACCTACTGATTAAATGCATCATTTAAAATCATATCATTGCAGAAAAGCTTGTACAAAAAATAATAAACTAAATATTTGGTTCAAAGTGTATTGCACTTCTGTCACAAAAAAGAGAAAAATGTGGCACTGAAATTTTTGGGAAAATGTGTCTGTCAAAATTGACAATGTGATTGTGAATGATATAAAGGGTTTATAACATATTTCATTTTGTTGTCTAGTCTATTTCTCACTGATTTTCTATCTATTCTCATAAAGGTTATAGTGGATATTTTGGTAACTTTTTCTAGTCGTAATCAAATCATGCTGTTGGTGATTTGGCAGGTGTATTTAGGATTAGAAGCGTGATACAGTGGCGGTATTAAATGACAAAAACAAAATACATTGGCTTTATTTTTACAATGTGGGCCTACAGTTATCAGTGATTGAAAATAGTTAAATTTGAAGTGGTTTTAATGCTACCAATATGGCTGCAATTTTGATCTTGCTAGTACTCCATTCTATTTGTCAATTTAAATGTAAATTGCACACCTATGGATTACTTTCATATCTAATGTAGACCAGCATGATGCATGTAAACCGACAAATGGAAAGCTTTTGAACAAATTTATGTATTGATTAATGCATCATTTGACCCATTAGCTACAGGAACCGGCTGTGGCCTGTGCTAACTCTATGGGATTATAAGAATCTCGGAGGCAACAGGTTAAAAACACATATCTTTGCAGAAAAACTTATAAACTAAATATTGGGGTTCAAAGTGTATTGCACTTCTGTCACCAAAAAAAAGAGAATAATGTGGCACTGAAATTTTCAGGAAAATGTGTCTGTCAAAATTGACAATTTGATTGTGAATGATATAAATGGTTTGTAACATTTTTTATTTTGGTGTTCAGTCTATTTCTCACTGATTTTCAATCTGTTCTGATAAAGGTTATAGTGGATATTTTGGTAACTTTTTTGAGTCGTAATCAGATCATGCCGTTGGTGATTTGGCAGGTGTATTTAGGATTAGAAGCGTGATACAGTGGCGGTATTAAATGATTGAAACAACATACATCAGTTTTATTTTGACAATGTGGGTCTACGGTTATCAGTGATTGAAAATAGTTAAAATTGAAGTGGTTTTAATGCTACCAATATGGCTGCAATTTTGATCTTCCTATAACTCCATTCTACTTGTCAATTTAAATGTAAATTGCACATCTATGGACAAGTTTCCTATCTAATATAGACAAACACGATGCATGTTAACCAACTAATAAAAAGCTTTTGAACAAGTTTCCCTGATGATAAGTGCATCGTTTAAAAGCATGCCATTGCAGAAATGCTGGAACAAAATTATGAATTAGATATTTGGTTCAAAGTGTATTGCACTTCTATCACCTGTGAAATATATTTTATTTTGAACAAAATGTGGCAGTGAAATTTTTGGGAAAGTGTGTCTGTCAAAATTAGCAACATGATTGTGAGTGATATGAAAAGTTTATAACATATTTTGTTTTGTTGTCTAGTCTATTTCTCACTGATTTTCAATCTAATCTTATAAAGGTTATAGTGGATAAAACAGGCAAAAACAAATTGGTCCAACAGTTATTGCCTTGTGCATAATTATTGATAAAAGCTTTAATATCGCAGAACCAGAAGTGCACTATTGCTGTATAGTTTGTATTTAGTGCCCTTCTGGTTCTATACCTATGATATTGTTTATGTATGTTGCTATTTTGTTTTTGTGGGTTTTTTTTATGATAACCACATTTTTGGTAAGAGATATAGTTTCCACTTTCTGCTATTATCCGTCCAACCACAACTTGGGCAATATTCAATTAATGTGACTTTGCCTAATGCAGGTTAAAGGTTAGTGACATGATTGGGAACACTTGAAAATGCCTCAAGAACCAAATGAGTTGAAATATATACCAACTATACACTAGCAGGAGTGGATCTCCCACCTGGGAAGATTTATCTGTAATTTGTTTACTTAAGGAGAATCAAGCATAAACATAGGAGTATCTTAATTTTATCCGGGGACAATAAAAATAAGCCCCATAGAGAGCCACACAGCAGTTTTCTGTGTTACGAGTGATATTGACATTGTTTATTTTAGAATGAGTCAACGTTTGACTACAAGATTTTCACAGGAGAAGCCTTGCATAGTTTACTTGATTCTAGAGTAGTTTCAGCCCAAGTTGAGGACTACCCCCAATCCATGTCATTTACCTTTAACTGTAGTTCAGATGTTTATCTTGATCAATTGGTCTATCACATTAAAATCTGAAAGTGTTTGTAGTTTGTGCATTTTAATCAACAATAAATATGATTTTTTCTGTGTTTTATTATCATTTTTCTATGTAGATTGGGTGCTTTGGAGCACTATGTCTGGAGCTGATCAAGAGGGATAGCCTGGTGGTTCTCTTTGTTGGTTCTGGCATATTTGGTCTGTCTCTTAGCAGCGTGTATCCCTCCTCCGTTGCCTTTGCTGAACAACACATCCCAATGTCAGGTAAGAAGAAAGCAATAACACTAAACAGTGTGTCTCAAACAAAATTGTGCAAGACAAAAGCGCCCTCTTTGGTGATTAGAAAATATTGTTATGACTGATGCTTACATCAACATCAAGGGCAAAGTCTTGGCTTTCAAAAGCCATTTGCTTTGTTAAATTTGCTTGTTTTGATCTCGAGATTGGTTTAGTTAAAGACGCTATATAACACTGTGGAAGACCCGTTTAAAAAATTGTCAAACTTTGCTATCTAACATATCTGACAGTGTTTGAATGGACAAATAAACACTCTAGAACACAAAAGTTTGGACAGTTATGCTGTCACTATAGTACAATATGTGCAGATACAAATTGGCACATTAATTTATTCTCAGCCGATAGGAAATTCTGCAACACAGTAGTCAATGAGGAAAGCTGGAATGGTCTCTCAATGATTTTTACTTTTTTAAAGCACTTAATGATCGTTTTAAACTGCAAGTTTTTTTCAGGGCTTCATTTTTAGATGGTATCAGAGACACTGGTAGCATGAGGAATCATGTAGCTCAGATTTTTTAAACTGGAAACATTGTTATACAATGCCTTTAACAATGAAAGGGTAAAATCACATATACCACTTTTATGAGGAAAGAGGGCCTGATATCATGGACTGTACGAAAAGTGTCACAATTGTGATTTTACCTTGTCATCATTAAATAAAGATATCTCAAGATTAAAACATGGAAATTTAACAAAATTAATGGTATTTGAAAGCTAAGACTGTGACCTTGACGTTGATGTTAGCATCATGTCACAATATTATTTTCTAATTGCCAAAGAAGTCGCTTTTCACTTTCACAATTTTGTTTTTGGACATGCTGTAGAGTACTGAAGTGTAATGTCACTCTGGTTCAGAAATATGAGTGGACAATGGCAGAACTTAGTGTAGCTTGTCCAGGCTGGTTGTTTCTACCCATAGGATAGTTGCAGTTGCACTGAGTTATGGTTTGACTATTGTCCTCACATATTTCCGAACCAGTTTGATGTCATCACTTCTGCTCTCTGTTGTTGTTGTTGTTGATGATGGATGTTATAAAGTGTTTGGCTTTCAAACCTAAGTCTGAAGGAATTGTTATTTGTGTGGAACATTTTCAAATGAATTAACAGAACAAGTTATCAAAAATACTAGTAAATATTCTAGGCTTTGGTTCATTTCCTTTTAATACTGTTATTTTCTTTGGAGCAGCAATAGATAGGATTACATGGTGTGTAGGGTGTTAATTATTAATGTAAAGAAACATACATTTTTGTATCAAATTTGTTGTCCTATTAGATAATGATAATTAGATAATGATAATGATGTGATCAGCAAACAAACTAAACACAAATCATTTCTAAATCGGTCCAAAAATGATGCTAAGTTATATAAAAAGAATTGTATTAATGAATGAAAGGTTTGCAGAGAGAAGAATTGCCTTATCGATATGTTGGCTCATTTCATTCAATTGAATACAATATATTTCCACTCTAAAAAAAATTAGGCATACCCGTTATGTGAACGTAACATTTTATTCAAATTCCAGAATCCATGTTCAGCAAATTTACAAGTAAAATAGCATAGTTTGGGATGAATATTTTTGTTTCTTGTCATTAGAAATGTACATGTTTCATATCAATCCGAGAAACAAAAGAGATTGACATTTCACATATGTATAAATCAAATGTATCAGTGTTACAAATTTAAGACTATACAGTTCCTGACCTTTCTATTTTTTTTACATTTATGAAAATTATGGTAATACAACAGTAATTGGATTATTCCATGGATAACTGTAATAAGACATCTATGGGATTAATTTGCTGCATAACTCAAATCTGAGAGAACATCTACTTCGCCGTGTAGTCATAAACTTAAATGCTTTGCAGTGGAATATGGAATCCAAAGAGCACCAGTGCTGATTAAATGTGCCAGCATATTTGGATATCAGGGTTAAATTTTTTCAGTATGCCAAATTTATAAATATCATATTTCAGACATCTGTAACTGACTGTAACTGATTTTTATCCATTTTGCTGTAATAGCCCATGAAGAAGAATTTGTCAACTTACTGGCTGCTCAAGTGGTTGTTTTTAGTGTCCTAAAATTTCAAGAGTAGAATTCGGAAATTAAATCGTATTTAAACTAAAATAATAATTTTTAAGGTAGGGAATCTCATTTGTACTCCTCGAAGAACAGGAAAAGATCACTCATGCCTTCAGGCTATTGATTAAGAACATGTCTGTGAAATCTGGGGACCAGTAATTACCTAGAATTTGAAAAATGCACAATACAAACAATGGCAATTTAGTATACGTTCTATGCTCAGAGTTTTTTTCTAGCAAGGCAAAAATTCAAAACAGAGTCTAACTGTAACTATAATTTCACTAACACTGGGTGTTTAGCTCCTATACTTCGCTAAAGATTCTCAAACGGTATTTTGTTTTATATGCTAGTGTATTTACACAATATTAATTTTTAGACATGCAAAAGAGATGCCCTGCCTTTAAATCTGTAATATTATCACACCACTCTGTTCAGCCAAGAAGAAACATAAAATAATCATCAGAACAATCCTCATCCTTGTATTGGCTCTAAATTCACAATATTTATAGAAAACTAATTCTCATAAATAATTTAATCTTTTTGAGGGTGATTAAGATTGGGAAAAGGGAATAATTGCACATAGATTGCAAGTACAAAGTAAACTTTTAAGCTGCTTGTAATGTTTTTCTTTTAAGCTGCCAATATTTTGTTGGAGGATTACTAGGAGTGTTTCAATCTTACCTCCGAGCACTATAAATACTGTGCTATGCATAAATGCACAACACAGCCTCAAGCTATCCTTCCAATATAATCTTATGGATTCATGCAGAAATAGTGATGACCTTTTTTCCCCCCTTGGTAAGGGATAAAATGAGAGTATATACATGTATTATGTGAATTGAGTTTTTATACTTTAAACCAATTTTTGTTTGTTTTTCTTCATTTCCATCCCTCCCGCTTTGTAAATCTCCCATCTGTCTTCTACATCCCTTCTACTCCTCATCCCCTGTCTTATCTCCATTTCCCCTCCTACTCATTTCATCACCCACCTCTCTAAATTTTACTTTCATTTTTCATAAATTGTCATTTTTCTTTTCCCCGTCCATCCTCCACTTTCCTCATCTCTTCCACATTTCTCTCAATCATCCTTCCCGTTTCCTCAAATAACTTTTTCCTCTTCATCCCTTTTTTTTCCTCCTCTTCCATACCTCCACCTCCTCATTATGTCCATGACTTGTTTGCTGCTCCCACATCATCCTCATCTTACCACTGCAGGTCTGGTAACCAGTTGTATAGTGATAGGAGCAGCGACGGGCGAAATGACATTCCCCGTTGTGATAGGAAAGGTGAGTTACACTTCCACGGCTTGAACCCCCCCCCCCCCCAACAAATTCCATACATGCATGAAGTGTAATCCCTGTCGTCAATTGCAAATAAAGTACTTTTTCTTCCTGAGCTGTTGGAAATTCGCTCTCTCGGTTTGTCTGTTCATTTCATCTGTCAGTTCTTATCTTGAGTGAAGAATGTCTGGAGTCTAGACTTATCAGGAATCGTGGATCGGTGTAATACACACTGCATAATCAGTATTAGGGGGGAAAATACCTGTCTTTCTAATACTTGTAGGTTTTGCAATATGTTCAAGAAATATTTTCCTGTTTTCTCATTCATGATTCAGTAAATATGCAACAGTTGATTAGTGGTAACACATAAGCTTTCTGTCAAAAAAAATGGCACTTACAATGCCGTCTGATCAGATGGTTCGTGGTGATAAAACCTAGAATGTAGGTTGTCGGTCTTCCGGAAGTGCTGGTACAATTCACTGATGGTGGCTGGCAGGTACATGTACTGTATGTTGCATTTGAGAGCGATATTGAAGAGCTGTGGACATGCATGATTGGGAGGAGTAAAAAATGCCTCGAGAACCAAATGAGTTGAAACATAAAGATTCAGGCTGGATAGATTTTCAGACAAGAGTGTATATTCAGGTTGAACAGATATGAAGTTGTTTACTTGTGGAGAAACAAGCAATTGTTTTACTAGTATTAAAATTAAACACGACCCTGACAGGAATTGATCAAATAGAAAGCTACACAACAATACAACATGTTTTGATAATAATTGTAGTATTGTACAGTGTTTGACCATGAAATTTTCACAGCAGGAACCTTACACTGTACAATTCTCCCTATCGCATATAGCTGATATCAAGCGATATCACCTTGCGATACCGATATCTGATCGATCGCTTTTGGGATGTATACTTCTGGTTCCAGTAAATCGTACAGTCAAACGCACAAAACATGTCATTTTAAACCTCGTCAAATTCGTAATATCAATACCTCATACCCGAGCAAACATGGATTAACCTGATGAACAATTTTGTAATTAATTTCTTAGTGAAAGAAATGTTCCTTCGACCGGTTAACGAAGGGAAAAACTCGAAACTCTCGCCAGGAAAGCCACGAATGTTTACCCCATGTGAGAGGAAAGCGACCAAGCGCACGCCGAGTCGGAACGCAAACGCCGGAGTGTGAGGACTGCCGATGGCTCCGTTCATGGCCTAAGTAGAAGGGTTGTTATATGAACGAAGGAATAAAAAACAAATATTACACGCGTTCAGATTCGGAGAGCTATATGCGATAGGGAGAATTGTTTATTAGTATTAAAATTAAAGCATGACCCTGATAGGAATTGATCAAATAGAAAGCTACCCAACAACACTGTCACAACATGTTTTTATAATAATTGTACAGTGTTTAACCATGAAATTTTCACAGCAAAAACCTTACACCGTACACTTGATTGTGGTATAATTTTTCCTAAATTCCCTTTAAGCCTGTGGGTGCCATAGTCATGAGAATCAATGGAATGTGTAGAATTTAGTAATTGGGAAACACACACATGCACACACACACACACACACACACACACACACACACACAACAACACACACACACTACGCACACACACACACACACACACACACACACACAGACATACACACACACAAACACAAACACGCACACACCATAAAACGTGGAAATTAAAATGTCAGAAAAGACACAGTCAAAATGTGGCCACGTACACCGGGATTCAAAGGGTTAAATTGTGGACATCTGGGTATAAGTTAGAAATTGGACATTCGAACTGTGGATAGGCTTTGTACGTTCAAATGGGGGACAATTTTAAACACGCGATTAAATGTATATTTAGGCCATTTGCAACCATTTGGTATAGACAGCCAACCGTGGACAGTCCACGGTTGGGGGGTGTCCACAGTTTGAGTGCAAACTTTCCGGTGGGTGTCCACGTTTGACAGCAAAAACACATGCACACACACACACACACATAGGTGTGTGCATGTGGTTTGTGTGTCTGTGTAGCTATGTAGGTATGTACACAGCACATCAATGTATTTGTATTTTTTGGGGGGTGTCTTGTTAACTCTGCTCTGTATTTAATTATAACCTGTAGGAGAGAAATTTTGTGTATGGAAGTAAGACTTTTAAGACATTGTGCTAATACATGTTGCAGGATAATTTGACCTTGCAAATTCTTTATGAGGACCAGTACAAAAGACAAAGTAATTTACCGTATATCACACACATATGTTCCCAAATATGTAAGGGTATCAAAGACTTGCTATCGCTTGTCATTATACAATGTAGGTTTATTCACTTCGAATATAAACACATAACAAATTCAAGATAAACAATCAAGATAAACAATCAAGATAAACAATCACAACAACACACAAAAGCATATTTCATATCCATGGTTGAGGGATATCATTATTTGCATATCTCACAAATTTTTCACTTTTATACATTTTGTATATCATACTAGAATCTGTAATACAGAATCTAGACAATTATGTTCATATAAATGCATGAATCTGATAGCACAATTTTAAGCAACTGCATTAAACCTGATAAACTCATCACTGTGACAAACTTGTTCAATGGTTACATGTAGTAATAATTGAGTGCATGTAAATAATATATCACACACAATTTCGTACGGTGCTTAATTATAAATCATTTTGGTTATGACTTAGAATGAATAAATCAATGCAGATGGTACATTAAACACAGTGGCCCTTCCAATATATGTTCCTGTATGATTCGTAATTGGACTGGGTAATAAATCACTGATCAGGACAGATTCTGTGCTGAACAAATTTTCCCCCGACCTCATTTATTACCATATACTTTACCGATCTGATTATTTTCAATTGGTACCACAAAATTGGTTATGTCCTATATGTTAGGTTTGTGTATGTGTGTGTGTGTGTGTGTGTGTACAGATATATGTGTTTAAATGACATGAAATAAGTAACTATTTTGCTTGCTAATGACAATCACGATGATTATTTTCACTGGTCAACTCACTTCTGTTGAGTGAGATTAACTAAACAATTCCAGAATATTGACAATGTAGTATTTGCTCAAAATGCATTACATTTTATTCTCAGCATATGCTACATTTTGTATTTTGACAGGAACAGGGTATTGTATACATGCGCTGAATATTTCATTTTTTTTGGGGGGGGGGCATAAATTTCATGACTTAATAACCACAAAAATTCTGATTCCTTGATATACCAATATAAAGTGAATATTATCACAACTATCTTGTCTCAAAGCAAAATTTATAAAATATTTTTTAGGTGAAATATATAGTGTATACAGTAGTTAAAGTACTTGCTAGAATATTTTGGGAGTCCAGATTTTGTGTCTGTATCTCAGTTTCAATCTCATTTTCAGCAATTGAATATTGAAATGGAATTTAAGGTTTAATCACATACCACTGGCGAACATGTGTTATGTATATTTTGTATTTCATATGCATTGTCTGTCACTTTTTTATATGTTATATTTCATGTATTTATGGTTATTTTCTTTGTTTTCCAGTTAATATTCCCAGTCAGTCCCAAGTATTTCTTGGCTTTCTGTGCCGGGGCTTGCTGCCTAGGGATTGTAGTGTTTGCCATCCTCCAGTTAACCTCCTACTGCCTCTCTGATAAAGGTAAGTGGTATATCAAATGCTAGTCTGGGTTCTAGATGTAAGAACCCATCCTTTATGTGCCCTGTCACAATGAAACCATGATAAAGACTTTGCACATCTTAAAACATAAACATGGCAAGAAAAATACTGTGGGTGAAAAAAATATATTCAAAATTTTGCAGTATGTTAAGGTCATAATACTTTTGATTTTTTAGCTCACTTCACTTTCATACTTTATATTTGGTACTTTCCTCACCTTTGGGTTGGGTGACTTTATCAGGATATTGCGGTGATGGGTCATACTAGAGAAATTACCATCATCAAATAACTGCTTTAAACTAAGACTAAAGTCTTATTAATGCCTATTAACTAGTGTGATGAGGTCTAGCATGGACAGAGTTAGTGTACTCTGAAGGTAGAAATAGTCGGAGAATAAGTGTATTTGTACTCTAAGGGTAGAACAGTTTGCATGATATGGAACCCAGATTAACCAAATGCTGGCTTGGTCGTCTCCACTTGTCCCTGTCACAAATCCAACACAAGAGGGCAGCAGTCAATTTTTGCTGAATAGAGAGCTTTGCTCATGTTGCACCCAGTCAGATCTATGCAAATAGAAAATGCTGTCATAGAGATATCTTGCCCGTCTTCAATGGGTTTGACATAGACTGACGTGCTATTAAACCCCCTACACATACGGTACTTATACAGGGTGGCCCAGAAAGAATGCTACGAGTATAATCGCTAATTTCTTCACCATTATTAGCAAAATGTCATTAATTTTTATTTTGTTGGTAAGAACATTCTTTTTTTATG
>JZLH01S0322488.1:25921-41302 GCA_001188425.1 Eucidaris tribuloides | reverse complement strand
TTGTAACATTTTTATTTTGGTGGTCAGGTCTATTCTCACTGATTTTCAATCTCTTCTCATTAAAGGTTATAGATATTTGCTAACTTTTTGAGTCTAGATCAGATTCATGCCGTTGGTGATTTGGCAGGTGCGATTAGGATTAGCAAGCACTCAAAGTGGCGTATTAAATGATTGAAACGAAACATACATCAGTTTTATTTTGACGTAATGTGGTCTACTGTTTATCAGTGATTTGAACAATAGTTCAAAATTGAAGTGCGTTTTGATGCACCATATGCATGCAATTTGAGTCTTCCTATAACTCCATTTTACTTGCTTCAATTAAATGTAATTGCACATCTGATGGACAGTTTCCTATCTAACTATAGACAAACACGCATGCATTTAACCATAACTAATAAAAAGCTTATTAACAAGTTTCCCTGATCATAAGTGCACGTTTAAAGCATGCCCATTGCAGAAAGGCTGGTGGAAACATAAATTATTGAATTAGATATTGATTGTTCAAAGTGTATTGCACTTCCTATCACCTGTGAAATATATTTTATTTGAACAAAATGTGGCATGTGAAATGGTTGGCCGAAAGACATAATGTCCTAGGGTTGTCAAAATTAGCAACATGAATATGTGAGTGATATGAAAAGTCTTAAAATATCTTGTTTGTTGTCTAGTCTATTTCTCATCTGATTTTCAATCTAAATCTTAGAAGCTTATATGGATAAAACAGGCAAAACAAATTGGAATCCAACAGTTATTTCCTGTGTGCATAATTAATTGATAAAAGTATTATCGTGCAGACCCAGAAGTGCACTCTTGCTTGCTATTAGTTTCTATTGTGCCCTTCTGGGTTCTATACCTATGATATTGTTTAGTATGAATGCTATTTTGTTTTTGTTTTTTATGATAACCACATTTTTGGTAAGAATATAGTTCCACTTTCTGCTATTATCCGTTCCACACGCACAACTTGGGCAATATTCAATTAATTCTTCGACCTAATGCAGGTTAAAGGTTAAGTGACATGATTGGAACACTTGACAAATTGCCTCAAGAACCAAATGAGTTGAAAATACATACCAACTATACACTAGCAGGAGTGGATCTCCGCACCTGGGAAGATTTATCTTATAATTTGTTACTTAAGCGAGGAATCAAGCATAAGACATAGGACGTTATCTTAATTTACTGGGACAATAAAAATAAGCCCCATAGAGACCACAGCACAGTTTTCTGTGTTACGATGTTGATATTGACATTGTTTATTTAGAATTGAGTCAACGTTGACTACAAGATTTTCACAGGAGAAGCCCTTGCATAGTTACTATTCTAGAGTAGTTTCAGCCAAGCTTGAGGACTAGTTTTTTTTTTTTTTTTTTTTTTTTTTTTTTCCCCCAAATCATGTCATTACTTTAACTGTAGTTCAGTGTTTATCTTGATCAATGTCTATCACATTAAAATCTGGAAAGTGTTTTAGTTTGTGCATTTTTTAATCAACAAATAAATATGATTTTTTCTGTGTTTTATTATCAATTTTCTATGTAGATTGGGTTGCTTTGGAGCAACTCATGTCTGGAGCTGGATCAAGAGGGCATAGCTGTGGTATCCTTTGTTGGTTTGGCATAGTTTGTTGGCGCTCTCTTAGCAGCGGTTGTATCGCCTCTCCTTGCCTTTTGGCTGAACAACACATGCCCTGATATGGGTGATTGTGAAGAAGAAGCAATAAAAACACTAAACAGTGCTGCTCAACAAAATGTGCAAGACAAAAGCGCCTCTTGGTGATCTAGAAGAAATATTGTTCATGACTGATAGCCTTACATCAACTCAAGGCAAAGTCTTGGGCTTTTCAAAAAGCCAATTTGCCTTTGTTAAATTTGCTTGTTTTGATCTCGCAGCATTGGTTCTACTTAAAGACGCTATATAACACTGTGGAAGACCCGTTTAAAAATATTGCTCAAACTTTGCGTAATCTTTTTCTTTACATGTCTGACAGTGCTTGAATGGACAAATAAACACTCCTAGAACACAACAATGGTTGGACAGTTATGCTGTCACCTATAGTTTACAATATGTCAGATACAAATTGGCACATAATTTTATTCTCAGGCCAGATAGCGAAATTCTGCAACATAGTAGTCAATGAGGAAAGCTGGAATGTCTCTCAATGATTTTTACTTTTTTAAAACTTAATGATCGGCCTTTTAAACTGCAATTTTTTACAGGGCTTCATTTTTAGATGGCTATCAGAGACACTCGTAGATTGAAGGAATCATGTAGCTCAGATTTTTAAACTGAAACATTGTTTATACCCAAATGCCTTTAACAATGAAAGGAAAAAAGCAATATACCACTTATGAGAAGAGGCCTGATATCATGACTGACGAAAAGTGTCACAATTGCTGATTTTACCTTGTCATCATTAAATAAGATATCTCATAATTAAAATCATGGTAGTATGGTTTAACAAAATTAATGTATTGAAAGCTAAGAGGCTGTGACCTATGACTTGATGTTGTCATTCATGTCACAATATTATTTTCTTAATTGCCAAAGAACGTCGCTTTTCACTTATCACAATGTTTGTTTCGCTTGGACATGCTTGTAGGGTGGTACTGAAGTGTAATGGTCACTCTGGTTTCAGAAATATGAGTGGACATATGGCAGAAACTTAGTGTAGCTTGTCCAGGCTGGTTGTTTTACCCATAGATAGTTGCAGATTGCATCTGAGTTATGGTTGACTATCTGTCCTCACATATTTCCAACCAGTTTGATGTCATCACTTCTGCTCTCTGTTGTGTTGGTGTTTGATGAGGATGTATAAACGTGTTTGGCTCGTCAAAACCTAAGTCTGAAGGAATGTATTTGTGTGGCAACGTTCAAATGAACTTAACAGAACAAGTTATCGAAAAATAACTAGTAAATATTTCTAGCTTGCGTTCATTTCCTTTTTAAATACTGTTATTTCTTGTGGAGCTAAGCAATAGCTAGGCATTACATGGTGTGTAGGGCGTTAATTATTGATGTTAAAGAAAACAGTACATTTTGTAGGCAAATTTGTTGTCTATTAGATAGATGATAATAGATAATGATTAATGATGTGATCAGCAAACAAACAAACACAATATCATCTTCTAATCGGTCCAAAATATGCTAAGTTATATAAAAAAGAATTGCTATTAATGAATGAGAAGGTTTGCAGAGAGAAGAATTGCCTTATCGCATATCGGGCCTCATTTCATTCAATGTGATACAATATATTTCCACTCTAAAAAAAAAATATCATACGCCGTTATTGCTGAACCGTAACATTTTTATTCAATATCCAGAAATCCATGTTCAGGCAAATTTACAAGTAAAATAGGCATAGTTTGGGTGCAATATTTTTTCTTGTCATGGAGAAATGTACATTGTTTCATATCAATCCGCAGAAACAAAAGAGATATGAACATTTCACATATTGTATAAATCAAATGCTTCAGTGTTACAAATTTAAAGACTATGAACGTCCTTACCTTTCTATTTTTTTTACAGTTTTATGAAAAATCTATGGTACCATACAACAGTAATTTGGATTATTCCATTGCGATAACTTGTAATAAGACATCTATGCGGTTCAATTAATGTTGCTGCAGTAAATCAAATCGAGAGCAACATCTACTTCGCCGTGTAGTCATAACTTAAAAGCTTTGCCTGTGGAAAATATGAATCCAAAGAGCACCAGTGCCTGACGAAATGTGCCAGCAATTTTGATATCAGGCGGTTAAAATTTTTTTCAGTATGCCAAATTTATAAATATCATATTTCCAGACTATCTGCTAACCCACCTGACTGTAACTGATTTTTATCCATTTGCTGTAATATGCCATGAAGAAGAATTTGCTCAACTTACTGGCTGCTCAAGTGGTTGTTTTAGTGTCCTAAAATTTCAAGAGATAGACAATTCGAAATTAAATCGGTATTTAAACTAAAAATAATAATTTTTAAGGTAGGGAATCTCATTTGTACTCCTCGAAGAACAGGAAAAGATCACTCATGCCTTCAGGCTATGATAAGACATGTCTGTGAAATCTGGGACCAGTAGATTACCTAGAATTTGAAAAATGCACAATACAAAACAATTGGCAATTAGTAGACTTCTGAGGGCTCAGAGTTTTTTTCTAGCAAGGCAAAAATTCAAAACAGTAGTTCTAACTCGTAACTTAATGTCACTAAACAACGCAGGGTTAGCTCCTATACTTCGGCTAAACGATCTCAAAACGTATTTTGTTATTATATGCTAGTGTATTTACACAATATTAAGTTTTAGACATGCAAAAGAGATGCCCTGCCTTTAAATCTGTAATATTATCACACCACTTCTGTTCAAGCCAAGAAGGAAAACATAAAAAAGTAATCATCAGGAACTAAATCCTCATTCCTTGTATTGGCTCTAAAATTCCACAATATTTATTAGAAAACTAATTCTCATAAAGTAATTTAATCTTTTTGAGGGTGATTGACGAGATTGCGAAAAGGAATTAATTGCACAGTAATTGCCAAGCTAACAAAGTAATTTTAGCCGCGTGTAATGTTTTTCTTTTAAGCTGCCAAATAATGTTGTGGAGGATTACTAGGAGTGATTTGCATCTTACCTCCCGAGCACTATAAATACTGTGCTATGCATAAATGCACAAACACACCTCAAAGCTATCCTTCCATATATCTTAATGGATCATGCCAGAAATAGTGATGACCTTTTTCCCCTTGTGTAAGGATAAAATGAGAGTATTACATGTATTATGTGAATTGAGTTTTTATACTTTAAACAAGTTTCTGTTTGTTTTCTTCATTTCCATCCCTCCGCTTTGTAAATCTTCCAATCTGTCTTCTACATCCCTTCTACTCCTCATCGCCCTGTCTTATCTCCATTCCCTCCTACCTTTTCATCACCACCTCTCTAAATTTTACTTTCATCTTTATAAATTGTCATTTTCTTTTCCCCGATCCATCCTCCACTTTCCTCATCTCTTCCACATTTCCTCAATCATCCTTCCCGTTTCCTCAAAAACTTTTTCCTCTTCATCCCTTTTTTTTCCTCCTCTTCCAGACTCCACCTCCTCCCATGATGTCCCATGACTGGTTTGCTGCCTCCCCACCATCATCCTCATCTTTACCACTGCAGGTCTGGTAACCAGTATTGTATAGTGATAGGAGCAGCACGGCGAAATGACATTCCCCGTTGTGATAGAGAAAGGTGAGCTTACACTTCCACGCGTTGAACCCCCCCCCCCCCAACAAATCCATACATTGCATGAAGTGTAATCCCTGTCGCAATTGCCAATAAAGTACTGTTTTCTTCCTGAGCTGTTTGGAATGTCGCTCTCTCGGGTTGGGTGTCTGTTCATTTCATCTGTCGCTTCTTATCTTGAGTGAGAAAGAATTCTGCGAGTCTAGACTTATCAGGAATCGTGGGATCGGGTTAATACACACTGATAATCAGCTATTAGGGGGCGAACAATACCTGTCTTTCTAATACTGTAGCTTTTATTGCCCAATAGTTCAAGAAATATTTTCCTGTTTTTTGTCATGTGCATGATGTCAGTAAATTATGCAACAGTTCATTAGCTGGTAACACATAAGCTCTGTAAAAAAAAATGGCACTTACCAATGCGTCTGATCAGATGTTCGTGGTGATATAAACTAGAAATGTAGTGTTCGTCGGTCTTTCCGCGAAGTGGCTGGTACAGATTTCACTGATGGGGCTGCAGTACATGTACTGTATGTTGCATTTTCACGAGAGCGCATATTGAAAGAGCTGTGGACCATGCATGATTGGCGAGTAGGAGGTAGTTAAAAAAATGGCGCTTCTGCGCGCGCGCGAGACACCAGATATGACGGTTGGAAACCATAAAGATTCAGGCTGGGATAGAGTTCACGACAAGAGTGTATATCAGGCCTGAACAGATATGAAGTTGTTTAGCTTGTGGAGAAACAAGCACCTTGTGCTTTACTAGTATTAAAATTAAAACACGACACCCTGACCCAGGTAAGTCCTCGCATCTACCAATAGACGAAGCGCCACACAAACCAATACGCAACATTTTTTGATAATAATTGGTCAGTATTGCTACAGTGTTTGACATGAATTCACAGCCGAGGACCTTACACCTGTCCACGAAATGTCCTCTGCCTGTAGTCGCCATTAGTAGGCTCACTCAAAGCCGATACATGCCTTGCGATACTAACGATATCTTATCGATCGCTTTTGGGATGTATACTTCTGGTCCGAGTAAATCTTTACAGTCAAGACGCCACAAAACATGTCATTTTAAACCTCGTCACATTCGGTATATCAATACTCCAATACCGGAGACAAACATGGATTAACCTGAATGAACAATTTTGTAATGTAAATTTCTTAGTGAAAGCAAATGTTCCTTCGACCGATTAACGAAGGGAAAAACTCTGAAACTCTCGCCAGGAAAGCCAACGAATGTTTACGCCCATTGAGAGGAAAGCCGACCAAGCGCCCACGCCGAGTCGCGAACGCAACAGCCGGAGTGTGAGGACTTGCGATGGCTCCGTCAGCCTAAGTAGAAGCGTTTTATATGAACGAAGGAATAAAAACAAATATACACGCGGTTCAGATTCGGAGAGCTAGATGCCGATAGGGAGATGTTTATTAGTATTAAAATTAAAGCATGACCCTGATAGGAATGGCATCAAAAGAAAGCACCCAGACAACACTGTCATCAACATGTTTTTATTGAATAATTGTTACAGTGTTCAAACCATGAAATTTTGCACGCAAAACCTGTACACCTTACAACTTATGTGTCCGGTATTAATTTTTCCTAAATTCCCTTTAAAGCCTGTGGGGTGCATAGTCATGAGAATCAATGGAATGTGTAAAGAATTTAGTAATTGGGAAACACACACATGCCACACACACACACACACCACACACACACACCACACACACAACACACACACACAGTCACCACACACACAACACACACACACACACATACATACTTGTAAAGCCATAAAACGTGGGAAATTAAAATGTCAGAAAAGGAACACAGTCGAAGAATGTGACCACGTACACCGGATTGCAAGGGCGTTAAAATTGTGGACATCTGGGTAATAAGTTAGAAATTCGGACATTCGAACTGTGGATAGGCTTTGTACGTTCAAATGGGGCGACAATTTTAAAGCCGCGATTAAATGTATATTCAGGCCATTGCAACCATTTGCGTATAGACAGCAACCGTGGACAGTCCACGGTTGGGGGGAGCTGTCCACAGTTTGAGTGCAAACTTTCCGGGGGGTCGTCCACGTTGACAGCAAAAACACATTGCACAACACACACACACACATAGGTCGTGTGGCCATGTGGTTTGTGTGTCTGTGCTAGCTATGTTAGGTATGTACACAGCACATCAATGTATTTGTATTTTTTGGGGGGTGTCTTGGTTAAACTCGTGCTCTGTTTTAATTATAACCTGTAGGAGAGCAGAAATTTTGTTAGCGAAGTAAGACTTTTAAACTATTGTGCTAATACATGTTGCAGCGATAATTTGACCTTGCAAGTTCTTTATAGACGCAGCTACAAAAGACAAAAGTAATTTACCGGTATAGCACCACACATAGTCCCAAATATGTAAGCCGGTATCAAAGACTTGGCTTTATCGCTTCAGTCATTATACAATGTAAGGTTTATTCACTTCGAATATAAACACATAACAAATTCAAGATA
Organism: Eucidaris tribuloides; assembly: GCA_001188425.1. Lineage (NCBI taxonomy): Eukaryota > Metazoa > Echinodermata > Echinoidea > Cidaroida > Cidaridae > Eucidaris > Eucidaris tribuloides. Next base: position 33,567 of record JZLH01S0322488.1, on the reverse strand, counting down.
AGACAATCAGATAAACAATCAAGGGATAAACAATCACACAACAGCACAAAAGCATATTTCAAATATCCGATCTGGTGAGGCGATATCATTTATTGCATATCTTCACAATTTTTCACTTTTATACATTTTTGTATATCATACTTAGAATCTGTAATAACAGAATCTAGATCAATTATGCTTCATATAAATGCGGCAATGGAATCTGATAGCACAATTTTAAGCAACTGCGATTAAAACCTGATAAACTCATCACGGTGACAAAGCTTGATTTCAACTGGTTACATGTAGTAAATAATTGAGTGCATGTAATATATATCACACACAATTTCGTACGCGTGCTTTAATGTATAAAGCATTTTGGGTATGATGACTGTAGAATGAATAATCATATGCAGATGGATACATTTAAAACAGCAGCTGGCCCTTCCAATAATTATGTTCCTGTATGATTCGTAATTGACCTGGGTAATAAATCACTGATCAGGAAGATTTCTGTAGTCTGAACAAATTCCTCCCGACTCATTTATTTACCAATACGTTTACCGATCTGATTATTTTCAATTGTCACACAAAATTGGTTATGCTCCTATATGTATAGGTTGTGTATGCTGTGTGTGTGTGTGTGTGTGTACGATATTGTGTTTAAATGACATGAGAATAAGTAACTATTTTTGCTTGCTCAATGACAAGTCACGATGATTATTTGCATCTGCGGTCAACTCATTCTGTTGAGTGGAGATTATTAACTAACTAAAACAATTCCAGATCAATTGACAATTAGTATCTGCTCAAAATGCATTTACCCATTTTATTCTTCAGCCAGTATGCACAGTTGTTTTTGACAGAACAGGGGTAGTGTATACATGCGCTGAATAGTTCATTTTTTTGGGGGGGGCCATAAATTTCCATGACTTAATAACCACAAGAAATTGCTGATTCCTTGATATATCCAATATAAAGTGAATATTATCACAACTATCTGTCTCAAAGCAAAAATTTATAAAAATTTTTTTAGGTTGAAATTATAGTGTATACAGCGTAGTAAAGTACTTGCTAGGAATTTTGGTGGAGTCCAGATTTTTGTGTCTTTATCTCAGTTCAATCTTCATTTCAGCAATTGAATATTGAAAATTGGAATTTAAGGCTTTAATCACATACCACTGCCGAACATTGTTTATGTATATTTGTGTGATTTCATATGCATTGTCTGTCACTTTTTTATCATGTTATATTTCATTATTTATGGTTATTTTCTTTGTTTTCCAGTTAATATTTCCCAGCTCAGTCCCAGATATTTCTTGGCTTTCTGTCGCGCGGGCTTGCTGCCTAGGGCATGGCTAGTGTTGCCATCCTCCAGTCAACCTCCTACGTGCCTCTCTGATAAAGGTAAGTGGCTATATCAAATGCGTTAGTCTGGGCTGTCTAGATGTAAAACCATCCTTTATGTGCCCTGTCACAATGAAAACCATAGATAAGACTAAATTGCACACTTAAACATAAAACATGGCCAAGAAAAATACTGTGGCGTGAAAAAAATATATTCAAAATTTCAGTCCTACCTGTTAGTCCATAATACTTTTATTTTTTTAGGCTGCACTTCAGCTTTCATACTTTATATGTCGCCGCCGGGGTACTTTTCCTCACCTTTGGCAGCGCTTTGTGCGTCGGCTCGACGTTTATCGAGGATATTTGCGCGGTTGGATTGGCCGCTCCGATCAGCTGAGAAACTATCTCCACCCATCATCAGCATGACTCCTGTAAACTAAGACGCTAAAGTCTTATTAATGCCTATTAACTTAGTCGTGATGAGCGGGTTCTAGCATGACAGGACGTTCTAGTGTACTTAAGGTAGAAATAGTGGCGCGAGAATAAGTGCTACTTTGCTACTTAAGGTAGTAACAGTTTTCCATGATACTGGAACCCAGATTACCAAATGTGTTGCGTCGTCTCCACTGTCCCTGTCACAGAATCCAAACACAAGGGAGGCAGCAGTCACATTTTGCCTTGAATAGAGCAGGGGCTTGTTGCTCATGTTGCACCCAGTCAGCATCTATGCCAAATAGAAAATGCTGTCATAGCAGGCATATCTTGCCCGTCTTCAATGGGTTTGACATAGACATGACGTTGCTATTTAAACCCCTACACATACGCGGCTCGGTAACTTATACAGGGTGGCCCAGAAAGAATGTACGAGTATAATCGCTAATTTCTTCACCATGATTAGCCAAAAATGTTTCATTAATTTTTATTTTTTGGGTAAGAAAATTCTTTATTTTATGAAAGCTGGAATCGCCCTCGCTTTCATAAAGAAGACGCGATGCCTATCTACACCTCCATGTCATCGCAGATCTTTGTCTTGGTATGTGGGCTGGCATGGCAGCACAGTCGGAGGCCACAATATCTAGGCGTTCTGATGACCGCCGCTGTAGAAAAATTGGCGAATTTGGGAAATTGCATTGCCTCCTAAAAATGGCCCTAGAATCAAAACGCCTTACTCAAAATCAATGATCTTGGTATCATTTTATTGGAAAAAGAACGTTCTAACAAACGAAATAAAAATTAATGACATTTTGCTAATAATGGTGAAGAAATTAGCGATTATACTCGTAGCATTCTTTCTGGGCCACCCTGTATAACCGTATGATGAGCATTCTAACTGAGTACATACTTTTTATGAAAACGTTTTTACCTCCATGTATAATTCTTACTAATGTCAAATAATTACTCCGCTTTGAATCCTCCCAATTGGCAATGCAGGAGGTGATGAGTTGTCCCGCTAAGTTCGTAAAGTCCCAAGGTATTTGTAATTTATTCTAATAATTTTCACACTGCTATCATTTCTCCATAAATTTAGTATAGAGGTGGCAATTTCTTAACATGAATGAATTTCTGCCAAGTTGCATTACTTGCAGGTGCATGATTTAGATACAGTATTTTGCATTTCAGGAAATGCACTTTTCTCTCTAGTAAAATGTTGCATGTTATACAACACCTAGTAAGATTGTACGCTATCCGATTGGTCGACTGCGCTTCTCACGGCATACGCTAACCGCCCCATTGCACTCGCGCGGTACGCAGAGTGCAGTTTCGGTACATTGCACTCTGCTGATGTCATCAACCATGTACAAATTCCCATAGACAAACTGGCTGCCGTTACATTGCACTCTCGTTGCTCAACAATGATTTGCGCAATTGTGTCAAGCACGCGCGCGTATCAATGTACTAGTATTAAGATTCGACGCGCGCGTTTAATTTGGCGTACACAATACTGCTCGCGCGCATACAAAAATCTTGAGAAGGCGCAGTCATTTTGCACGCGCTCAATGCCAGCAATACACATACTGTTATACTTCTTTTACAGTAAAGCTCGCTGAGTAAAATCAAGCTTTTATAACATTCATACCTTGAAACAAGCCCGTAAACGTCCGAGGTGCAATGGAACAAGTGAATTAGCATTCGGTGAAATATGAGACGCTCTATTCAACTCGGCTTCGCCTCGTTGAATAGAGCGTCTCAATATTTCACCTCATGCTAAATCTTTTACCATTCCCTTCGTGATCATTCACTATTTGTATACTATTCCATTTCTGTTATTATAGTATTAATGCTGCATCTAAATCAGAGTCCATTGCCTCATAATGATGACAGACCAGAAGCAAAAAAAAATTGTGTTCATTACATTTGAGGAGCTGATCATCTCACTGAAAACAACTTGGATATCAGAACTATTTCACTTAGTGGTAGTCACTACATAAGTTAAGCTTCTCTCACAATTTCATTGCCTGGAGCACTCTTTGATTAATCCTGTACATCACGTTGTCAATGAGCTACCATAGATCTGTAGATCTTCACAGAGAATCTTGTTGTTATGAACTTAATAATTACAACAAATTCTTCTTCTTAAATGACTACAGAATACATACAATAAATTACTTTGCTATTACATGCACTTTTTTTCCATTCATGTAGCTTTGGATTTCTGCAGTTTGGACTAAGTATCCTGCTTTTATAACTATCCTAAATAGTTAATTAAAAACTCTTCCAGTGGCAAATCTGCATAAAACATATTGTAGTTATGCATTGTCTATGGTAGTTCCACTTTCCTTTCAAAGCGTACATTTTGCAGTGATTGAATAGAGAGGTTTTCATATACTGAGAATAAAATCTTAAATAAAAAAATCTAAGTTTAATATTCTTTATAGAAAAAAAGGGTGATCTAGAATCTTTTGATTTGTATTTGCCCTGTCATATTTTGAACTGACAGCAGTTATAATAGTCCAGCAATTTGTCTGAGCATATTAAAGTTTAATGACAAAACTTTGTATCTAAAACATCCTTAAAGGGAGAGAATCTCATTTGCAACCTACCCATTACACAGCAAAACATTATGCATACCCTAAGGCTGTTTATTAGGACTTGCCTGTGAAATCTGAAGATTAGAAATCATGTAGATTTTGAAAAATGAGCAAACAAAAACAATACTTGTGTCGTGTATGTTCTAGACGCACAGTTTCAAATCTCAATTCAGGCCTATTACAGTGCTTATGTAATATTAGATGGTTGACCTACTTCTGTGCTGCCATGTGTCAGGCACAGAAGGAATGCAAGGTCATGTACATGTACACTACTATTAGCTCTCACTGGCACTATCCGTGCAAGACCTCCATGCATGCACTGTCTAAAATTGACTATTAGACAAGTAGAATTTTTGTCAGTAGAAACAAAACATCAAATCACAATCCAACATTTACTATATTTCCACTTAAACTGTGTTTCTAGCTCCTACACTTTGCTAAAGGTTCTTTAATAGCATTTTCTTCTATATAGCAGTGAGTTTGCACAATGTTTAATTCTCGGAGTGCAAAAGAGACACCCGGCCTTTAATAGTCAGGAGAGGCTCATCCCCCTTCAATTAAAAAAATGGTTGCCTTAAATGTTTAGTTTGGGGGATTTTTTTATTTGAAAGCTTTATGCCCCAAAGTCATATTCTGGCCATAACAGATTCTGAATGCCTCTATAGTTTTTTTTATTTATTAATGAAAAATCTCTCGTTGGGGGGGGGGGACCCCGGACGATCTTTGACTATATTTTACTATTATAGCATCCAAAGGGTTGATAAAGTGTTAAGGTTATATGAGTTATACCTCATCAGAAAGAGCAAAGTCCACTCTTTCAAATGAGGTATAACTCATATAACCTTAACACCTTATTAACCCTTCGGATGCTATAAGGTAAATATAGTCGAAATCTCGGGGTCCCCCCCACCAAGATTTTTCATTAATTAATTTTTTTTAAATTAAGATATTCAGAATCTGTTATTGCTGGGATATGACTTTTGAGCATAAAGCTTTCAAATAAAAAAAAATCCCCCAAACTAAACTTGGGCTTTAACACTGTAACAAATAAGATATATGTATATTTTTTTCAACAAGGGACTGTGTCCCTTTCTTGCAGATTGAAATCTGAGAATTGGATAGTAAAATTTCTGGATTCCAAGCTACAAAATCACCTAAAATACCATTTTTATCAAAAACTTAGATACACAATTTTGTAACCCCAATAGTGCCATGTAATGTTATATTTTATTATTACATTATACTGATTATAACCCTCACCTCATCTCTTTTCTTTCTTACCTGCAGCCAAAACCCTGCCCATAACCCCAAGGGCTTATGCTTGGTGCCGGAGCTGCTGCCTGGCGTCGCGGGAGAGCCTCCTGTATGGCGAGTCCAATTACTACACCACCCTAACGGACACCAACTCCGCCTACAAGATCATCACTTCTCAGGAACAGATCCCCATGAAAGCCACCGAACCAATAGACCATCCCAACCCCAATTCAACCGAGAATAAGTCATGATGATTGCTGTTACGTCAGAGTATCATTATCATTCTACATTCTGCCTAAAAACATGGACTGATTCATATTTTTGAGAACATAGTGATATTTGCACCAGACATAAGTGGTGGTGGGGGGGGGGGAATCATTCAGAAGCATACCAAATAAGATTCTAGGTGCATGGTGCAGTTACAATAGGAGTTCATTAAATGAGCGATTCTGTACAAAAATATTGGCCATTTTCACAACATTTTACAATCTACTGTCCAAACAAATGAGAAAAGAAGATTCACTTTATGGTCTTGTTATAGTACTGCAGAAAGTACTAGCAAAAGGCTATTATAATAATTGGACACTGGGTATAATTCATTATTTCTCTATAAAATAGAATGAAACAAGTTGCGTGCCATATGGGACATCTCTACGTCCCGTACGACACGCGTCATGTTTTTGCCTCTATTTCAGTTCAAAAGGAGAATTCACTCCGGTTGACCTCTTGTGTATATTACCTTCCCATAGTACTATAAAGAGAACATGAAAGATATCTTGAATTTTTAAAATATGGTCAGGAGACTGAAAAATTTTGTAAAAATCTCAAAATTTTTTAGAAAGGAATCGCCCCCAGTACTTTCATTCAACATATTTAGAGGACTTCACCCCCTCCCCTTCTTCTCGCTGTGGTGGTGAAAAGAACAGTTGTTTCCAAAACCAAATTGGATTGTACCACATTTTCCCTGGGTTGACATCTTAGGTACTCCAACCCAGGAAGTAATAAGTTAAACTCTGTACAAAAGAGTAAAGATGAAAATGTATTTATTTTTCTGTCTCCATCTTTCATCATGTGGTAGCGACTTCTGTGACCTTGTATAAATAGGTTCAAGTATATTTAGTTGTTGTCTAACACGCATAAAAAAGCCAAAATTTGAATTTTGAATTTCATGCTTTTGACATTAATGTCTGTAAATACTGTATTCACCTTCACTGCAATATGGGTATCGGTTGTACTAAATGCACACCTGACTATTAATATGTGGGTTTTGTTGCGTTAGGCAGTAACTGTTGGACAGTTAGTGAACAATATATGTAAGTCCATTAGAAAAAAAAATTCAAAAATTAAAAGCAATTCACTCTTAACGTACCAAAGTCGCAGATCTGCACCAAACAATACACACAAAGCCCATAGATGTTCAAATCCACTGGCACGTTAAGAGTTAAATAAAATATGTAAAAACTTACATTTTATTGAAAAAAGACATATGTGCAAACAATAATATTTCTTAAGTACTCAATATCAGCCAAATTAAAACAAGTTCACAAATTATGGGAGGCTATGTGATTGTCCCTTTTTCCATGTGGACTACCCAAGATTTCTACAAGAATCTTTCATATTTTAAAAATTATTGTACCTGTTACGTGGGGTTTGGGTGCTGCATTTTAAATAATTGATGTAAGGGACCACAAACATATCTGCAGAATACCTGAAGAAATACCTCAGCATTTTACCAGGGTGTCAAAAGAAAAATTTAAATAAGATTACAATCTTAGCTACTGAAAGGATTCTGTCAAAAAAATAAGGTAATTTCTGTGTGAATATTATTCCAATAAATTTTCACTTACTAAATAAAGATGTATACCCTATTCCTTAAGGAAAACTAGCACATAATATGATGTCACCAATATAGAACAGCACTGAATACAAAATGCACTATGTTTGTTATGATAAAGTACTTATTTGTTAGAGTAATATCCTTCTCATATTCAACTATATACCCATTAAAATACACATTCAGAATGTCACCTTGCTTTT